>CM042010.1:36743246-36823381 GCA_023525715.1 Cichorium intybus | reverse complement strand
TTCCTTCCCAACTTCTTCCTTTTGCACGCTTTTAGTCCCTGTTTCTATTCTTTTTCTCCAAACAAGTCCTGGCACGAAAAGTGAGAATACCCAGACATATTTGATATAATTTTATCAAGAACAGGGCTCAACAACGCCTAAAATACTTGATATCACTAGGCGTTGTCACGTCTTAGATATCAAAATCTAAAAAAATGAGTAAATAATGTGATATTAATCTATTACGATGTAGACTAAGAGGTCTTTAATTGTTACTAAGGCCTAGCTTGTATTAACTAGAATGTTAAATGAACTCCTTAGGTATTAAGGAGTAAAATTGAAGGAAAGGAAAACACAACGGGAAGAAGTGATTATAGTTAGACTTCTCTAACTACACAAGGTGAGTACATGCAGTATTTTTACCCATTCTGGGGTACATGGCAAGTAAGTATTTACAAGATTTCTTATAAAATCTCTTTATGTGAAATTATTTGCAAGAGTATTATTTCTAATTTGATGAGAAAGTATGATGCTATATTTGAAGTTATGTTTTGAACTACACGTTAAATTAAGTGAAAGTATATTTTGATTACAAGTTATATATGTTTTCAAGTATGAATGACATATAGCCACAAGATGTTTAAGAAGTATGTTTTGGTTACAAACCGTATATGTTTTCGAGTATAAATGGCATATAGCCATAAGATGTTGGGGAGTATGTTTTGGCATAAAGCTTAGTATGTTATAAAGACATGTTTTTAAACATATGGTTTTTGTGAAACGAAAGTTATGAATTTGGCATTTAGCCATAAAGACAAGAAATGGTGAAGTTTGGCAATTAGCCACTATGCAAGTAAGTAATGTTAAAGTAAGCAGAAAGTGTTTTGTATGACTGGTAATTGTAGCAAGCAGCGTTAGTAAGGGAACTATGTTCCAACCTACCTGGGTTAGGTAAGGGGTCTACTGGGGAAAAAGCCCCATCGCGAAGTAGATTGCCTAAGCACTTCTATGGTGAGGATTGATCCGTTCTTTCTAGCCATAGAGACTTGGGGTATCACTTATGGTGATTAAAGCCCTAAGTATAAAAATCCAGCAAGCTTATAAAACCAGTCAAAGAAAGTAAGAAAGAAGCTATTTTTGTAAATTATGTTATGAAGTGATTTTGAAAAGTAAAGAGTTATAGTATGTTACTACTATAAAGTTTTGAAAGATGTTATTTTTGTAAAGCATATTATGAAATGATTTCGAGAAGCAAAGAGTTATAGTATATTATTACTATAAATTTTAGACAGAAGTTTTATGTTATAAATTTACAAAAAGTTGGAAAAAGAAGTTAAATGTTTGAGTCTAAAACTCATGTAACTCACGAGACATTATTGTCTTACGTATTCTATGTTTTGCCATGTATTCCAGGTTAAAATGATATGCTATAATTGGATGAAGTTTAGTTGGAGTGGAGCTCGAGTTAGCTCCTATCTTGGACTCAAGGTTTAATCCTTTCTTGCTTACTATGGTTAGTTTTGGTATGGATTTGTAACACCCACTGTTTTTAAACATGTAAATTATCGGTTTTTGATAAACCGTATTTTTGTATTCATGTATTTATACGAAAAACCATAGTATTTTCAAACAGTAGAAGTGGGGTGTCACAAGTTGGTATCAGAGCCATAGTTTAAGCGAATTAGGATTGGCTTGTTCCACTCCTAGGCTTAAACTCATGCTATAGAAATGATAGTTTATGAAAGTATGCTATATAATGTCTTAAATGACTAATATATTATGCATCACTTAATATATGCAAATATATAACACTAAGAAATGTTAAGCTAACGCGTTGATTGAGCAAAACAAAATTTGATTGTTAGAAAAATTGTATGTTATTTTCCGTAATTGTCTATATCTATTAAAGATTATGTTTATGAGTAGAAAGATTTCTAGTATAGATCACCATGTATTTATAATGGTGTTATATGTTAAAGGAACCGGTGACCCATGAAACCTTGTGGTAACAACATAATCAATATGTATAGGTGGTTATGGTAATATGGGCCCGTATTATCATAATCACAGGATATGTATTGAGACTGGTGGAATCGTAAAGGAATTGTGGTAATATGGTGGGTAAGGGTTTTGAAGAAAGTAGTAAGGATAACATAGGAGTTATATGCCTATGTAATAAGAACAAGTAAGATTATAAGTATTAAAAAATAATGCAGTGGATATATACCACTTAGTATGGTAAAGTAAAAGAAATCAATAAGATAGTTAATACTCCTTAGACAGGTTGAAAGGCATTAAAGTATATGTCTGCAGAGTCGAGAAAAAGTATGAATAAGAGCAATTTAAAGAGGAATTAAATTCCGCAACCAAATGAATGAAATAAAAGAAGAAATACGAGTAATGAAAGAGTATAACGAAGTATGTTAACTGAAGAAAAGCCAAAATAAACAGACGAGAAGTTACTACTTCCGAATGTGAATGATGGATAAAAGTATCCAAAGATTGTGAGAAAGGTTTAGTACATGGCTAGTAACCATGAAATGCAAAGAAGTGTATATACGTTTATACGTGCTTATAAATATAAAATAATGAGTAAGTTTTGATATATATATATATATATATATATATATATATATATATATATATATATATATATATATATATATATATATATATATATATATAATGTATAAAAGTATAAAGGTGGTTATGAAATAGTATTCTAATTAGAATACTATAAGGTATGAAGCAAAAGAGTAAAATAATGTATTGGCATATTGCCTCGAAATACAAAAGAACGAAAAATAAAGATAGAATAAATAGCAGTTGTGTATCACCTAAAGATACATAAGAAGTAAGTTCTATATGAAATATGAAATATATAATACTGTAAAGAAAGGTATGGTGTATATCTCCTTAAGATATGAAAAAGTAAAGAATGTAAAGAAATGAAGTTTAAATGAAAGAATAATGTGATGTGTTAGGCATGTAGCCTTATGACACATAAAGAGAAATGGTAAAAGATACAATGAAAGAAACTTTGGGTTTAAAACCTAAAAAGTTTATAAGTAAAATGTATGAGATGTAAAGATCGAATGTCTATAAAAAAACGGTGGTGGTAATCTATAAAATTATGAAAGTAGTGTATGCTTAATAAGTATGATGAAATAAAACATGTAATTGTTGGGTCAGAAATGCAAGTCTTTATGGAAGGATTATTATGATGAAGTTGGGGTGAACGGTAAAAGTTATTTTTGGCATTATCCAAAACAAGTAAATGGTAATGAATGGAAAAAGGTAAAACTTAAGTTGTCTATGGAAGTACTAATTTAATTTTATTTGAAAAGTAAATGACAGTTAAAATATGTTAGCTATATTTCTTCTTAGTAAAGAAGAAAGAATGTAAAGAAAGAAAAATACATGAAAATAAAGTTTAATGAATGCAAGATAAGTCTAGATGGTAAAGTGGAACATTATTCTAAAAGAATGGTTAGAACGTCATGAAAAGTGTAATAAGTACGAAAAGATGAATTATCATACATAAAATGTATGAGATTTGATATATTATTTGAAAAATCAAATCAATTATGGTAAACAAATGAAAGACCGGTAGAAAAAGAGTAAGTAGGAGAACAGGTGCTAAACTAATCACTAATGTGAGAAATAAAAATTGGCAAAGAAGCACTAAAATGTAAAAAAAAATAATATGAGAATGGTACGCGGAGTACATAAGAAGATGAAAAATGTAATAGAGATGATACCATTAAGTATAATGAGTAAATGAGGGTGAAATATCATAAATACTAAAGGAAGATGAAAGAAATATCTAAGTTGTTAATATATTGAATGTGAAAGTAATACAAGTAAAGAATGATATAAGACAAGTATTAAAGAAGGTAATACATATAATGTACAGGAAATGAGTAAGAAGTATGTGAAAAATGATTTTTTCTTAAAAGTATGAATTAAGAACGAAAGTGGAAAATATAGTAATGGATTGCGAATGTATATAAGCTAATGGGTAGTAAAAAGAGGTATGAAATTAGTCATATAAATGACAGGAGTAAAAAAAAAAAAAAGGAGTTGACTGAAATAATAGATCAACTTCAATAGTAAAACTGTACAAGTTTACAAGGTCAAATACTATGTATTATACTCCCTCCGTCCCAAAATTATTGTCCACATTTGACTTTTTTAGTCTTTCATCTTCAACTTTGTCGTTAAATAATCCCGTTTGTATTCTATTATTGTTGATGAAAATTATACCAATAGAAAAACATTTTAAAAAACTATCTGTTTATATATTTTTCGTCAAATACTATATAACAAAAACATAGATATTCGTGGTCAAAGTTAAAGTAAAAAGACTTTGACTTTTCAAAGTGGACAATAATTTTGGGATGGAGGGAGTACATAGAAAGAAAGCTAATGATGTCTAGTTTTAAAAATAAAAAGCGGTACGTCGTTTCAACACTTTCAGAACGAGATATGCAGATTCTCGTGAAAGATATGCTGATTCGACAGATTCTGTCCCAAACAGAAAAGTAAGGATGTGAAGTGAAACGAAAGGAAGAGAATGCAATCCTTAAAAATGGTAATCAACTGAGAGTTGCTAGTAGAGATAAAGAAAGAATAAAAGTAAACTATTTATGTATAACGCATGAGCAAAGATATGAGAAAAAAAAATAAAAATAAGAATGAATAAGTTATGAAGTTATGTTTAAGTGAAATGTCCATTAAAGGACAAAATATTGTTCTAAAAAGAAAGATATTGTGTATTTATAAATTTGTATAAATACAAAGCTTTACCAAATTGTAATTGGGAAGAAGTTTTATAAGTAAAGAATATGATTAATATAATTTCATGAAGTTTTGGTAAACATATGAGAAGAATTACAAAGTAAGCTGCTATTTTTGATAAGAATATGAAAGTATAAAATTTCTTTGTAAGTTAAGCTTTACTAAAAGATTCTTTATGAATGAAATGAACTAAAAAGAGATGTAATGAAAACATGAGATGAATGAATTCTTGAGGAAATGAAGTAGACATATGAAACACCTTACGAGAAATTGAAAGAAATATTCAGAAGGAAGAGACTATGTAAATTCCTCATAAAGAATTTACAATAGAAACTTCCACAGGTTGATTAAAAAACCATAAGCGATTAAAGAAGAAAATACTAAAAGGACAAAAGAAAGTGTCTACTAGGAACCAAATTTGGGCTGAAAGCCTTTGAAGAAGAGGAAGAAGTGATCCCTCAAATTAATAGTTATGCGATGATTCCGAGGACGGAATCCCAATAAGGGGGAGGTAGTTGTAACGACCCAAAAATCTTGAATTTATATTCGAGATAACGCTTAAGGTAAAGACCAAAAATTTTGGAAGTTGTGAAATAATGTAGCGGTAATGTGGTAAAACAATAATAAAAAGTTATAAAATATTAGTTTATGTGAAATTCGGGTTGTAATGTGTGAATAGTTAAATTGGCCGAAAAAGGGTAAAAAGGTCATTTGACATGAAAATGACAAAAATGTTAAGAAAATGTTAAGTTGTTAGTTATTGGGACATGATTTGCAAGGATGCAAGCTTTGGGACTAGTTTTCAACAAAAGACGGAAGTTAAGGACCAAAGTGTAAATGTTTTATAAACATTAAATATATATATATATATATATATATATATATATATATATATATATATATATATATATATATATATATATATATATATATATATACAAATGAGAGTTATTTGACTCTCATTTTCAAAACTCAGTAGAACCATTTAGAGAGAACGAGAGAGAGCAAGGGAAGAACACGGGAAGAACTAGAAGTTTGAAACATCTTGCAAGAATTGAAGATTTTAGCTTCAAAGAGGTAAGAATCTGTCCTATGTTGTATAATTCGTAGAAAAATCATACGATGTCCAAATTAGGTGATTCCAGTGCCCATGGTTTCGTCTCGATGTCTTCTTCAGTTCATCAGTTGGGGTTCAGACCTCGTTCAGTCGTTTTCTAGGGTTTTGAACCCGATTTCCATGAGTATGATTTCTGTGTCCAATTGTGTTGTGAAATTCTTGTAAAATCGTGTGTTCATTGGATTGTTCTGAAATTTTGTGTGGAGAAGAACCTTTTCATGAACCATACTCGACCAAAAGGGATTGACTTAGTTCATTGTTTTGGATTGGACTTTGGTATGTGCAATCCGACCTCCACAGATTGGTTGCTGCACACCTAGGTCAACTTGTGGAATTTTTAATTCCCAAATGTTCCATGGTTTAGGTCTGAAAATTTGATGGGAAGGTCATCCTCATGTCTACAGTGTTCCATCCAGAGGGCTTGATCCAATTACATTAGGAATCAGGGGTTCCAATGCCTTCTCTTTGACTGAACCAGAATTTTCGCTGTGCACATTGTCCTTGTTGCACGATTTTTAATTCTCAGTTGGCTTATGCTTTGAGTTTGATTTTTGGATGAGAGCTTTATCTTCATGTCTAGTGTAACTCATCCAAAAGGCTTGACTTATTTCATTTCAGAAGTCAGGTTGTTGGACAAATCTTGTCAACCTATGGTGAGTTGTGACAGAAATGTTGCTGCTCATTTCTTTCATATTGTATGATTTTTAATTCTTAATTGGTTTGTCTTTTGGGTCTGAATTTCGAAGGGTAGTCTCTTGGTTATATCTAGTATGCCTATGTAAGAGGGTTTTCCTTGATTCCATTCCCAAGTGGAATGGAATTGGTGATTCCTCCGTTAATCCAGATTTGTGACAGATTGCACTGTCAATCTTGTTACTTATTTTCTAAGGTCTTAGAGTGTGATTCAAGTCTCGGTACCTTCTCGAGACTTGTCATGTATTGTGTCTACTTTTCAGAATGTTTGAGTTTGTGTCATTCGGGTTTCTGAGTTGGGAGTTATGGTCAATTCTTTGACCATGCGTCTTAGATATCAAAATCTAAAAAAATGAGTAAATAATGTGATATTAATCAATTACGATGTAGACTAAGAGGTCTTTAATTGTTACTAAGGCCTAGCTTGTATTAACTAGAATGTTAAATGAAATCCTTAGGTATTAAGGAGTAAAATTGAAGGAAAGGAAAACACAACGGGAAGAAGTGATTATAGTTAGACTTCTCTAACTAGACAATGTGAGTACATGCAGTATTTTTACCCATTCTGGGGTACATGGCAAGTAAGTATTTACAAGATTTCTTATAAAATCTCTTTATGTGAAATTATTTGCAAGAGTATTATTTCTAATTTGATGAGAAAGTATGATGCTATATTTGAAGTTATGTTTTGAACTACACGTTAAATTAAGTGAAAGTATATTTTGATTACAAGTTATATATGTTTTCATGTATGAATGGCATATAGCCATAAGATGTTTAAGAAGTATGTTTTGGTTACAAACCGTATATGTTTTCGAGTATAAATGGCATATAGCCATAAGATGTTGGGGAGTATGTTTTGACATAAAGCTTAGTATGTTATAAAGACATGTTTTTAAACATATGGTTTTTGTGAAACGAAAGTTATGAATTTGGCATTTAGCCATAAAGACAAGAAATGGTGAAGTTTGGCAATTAGCCACTATGCAAGTAAGTAATGTTAAAGTAAGCAGAAAGTGTTTTGTATGACTGGTAATTGTAGCAAGCAGCGTTAGTAAGAGAACTATGTTCCAACCTACCCGGGTTAGGTAAGGGGTCTACTGGGGAAAAAACCCCATCGCGAAGTAGATTGCCTAAGCACTTCTATGGTGAGGATTGATCCGTTCTTTCTAGCCATAGAGACTTGGGGTATCACTTATGGTGATTAAAGCCCTAAATATAAAAATCCAGCAAGCTTATAAAACCAGTCAAAGAAAGTAAGAAAGAAGCTATTTTTGTAAATTATGTTATGAAGTGATTTTGAAAAGTAAAGAGTTATAGTATGTTACTACTATAAAGTTTTGAAAGATGTTATTTTTGTAAAGCATATTATGAAATGATTTCGAGAAGCAAAGAGTTATAGTATATTATTACTATAAATTTTAGACAGAAGTTTTATGTTATAAATTTACAAAAAGTTGGAAAAAGAAGTTAAATGTTTGAGTCTAAAACTCATGTAACTCACGAGACATTATTGTCTTACGTATTCTATGTTTTGCCATGTATTCCAGGTTAAAATGATATGCTATAATTGGATGAAGTTTAGCTGGAGTGGAGCTCGAGTTAGCTCCTATCTTGGACTCAAGGTTTAATCCTTTCTTGCTTACTATGGTTAGTTTTGGTATGGATTTGTAACACCCACTGTTTTTAAACATGTAAATTATCGGTTTTTGATAAACCGTATTTTTGTATTCATGTATTTATACGAAAAACCATAGTATTTGCAAACAGTAGAAGCGGGGTGTCACAAATACGGACTCGAGGATACGATCATATGTGACGCATGTTCGTCCAACGTGATTTAAGTGGGTTTTTCTCTCATTTTTTTCCTTTTTCGATTTTTATTTTTTATTTATTTTTTATTTTTTTCAAAAAAAATTATTTTTTTCAATTTTTTTATTTTCGATTATACTCGTTTTTAGATTTTTAATTTTTTTTTAATTTTTTTTAATTTTTTTAAAATTTTTGTTGAATGCTACAGTACGCGATTTTGAATTTTTTTTGTTTTTCTATTCATTTTTTATGTATATTTTTTAATTTTTAATATTTTTTAATCTTAATCTTAACGTTTTTTTTCGAATTTTTAATCTAATCATTTTGGATCATGATATTTTTAATCTTAACGTTTTGATCATGTATTTTTGGATCATAACGAGTTTTGGATCTTGGATCATAACTAATTTTAAATCTTGGATCATAAGTTTTGAATCATTTTGTCGTTGTATGATTTTTTTAACTCGTTTTGGATCATAACGACTTTTAGATCTTGGATCATAACGAATTTTGAATCTTGGATCATAAGCTTTGAATCATAAAACATATTTTCATTTTAATATTTTTGGATCATGTATATTTTTTTTGCTATTTTGATTAGTTTTTTACTTAAAAATATAAAAATGAACATGAAAAAAAACCTTTTTTTTTCAAATTTTTTTTGCAACCTTACTAATATAATATCAACAATGATCCTTTAAATTTTCATAATTTTTTTAATTTTTGATTTTATATAAAAATAAAAAATAAAAAAATATTTTTTTTTTCAAATTTTCATGATTGTGCTTGTTTTGTAGAGAATTAAATTTTAAGAACTTTGGTTTTTTCAGAATTATTTTTAAAAGAAAAAAAAAGTTATTGCCAAAATACAAACTGGGTGGAAAATAAATAAAGTTCATCCAATGGGAAACTGACACGTGGCATTGAGAGTGGGGGCGCGTGAAGTCTATTTGGGCTGAAGTTACATGCGAGCATATTTGACATTAATGCCCTTAGATATTTTAAACTTTCCCTCCCTCTTAGTTTCTGGAATTTACAAAAACAACCTTTGAATTTTAATACATGGTCATTATTTGCACATTGAATCTAATCCACTCATTTTTCAAGATTAAAGGTCCAGATTAGTATTCGCGGTTCTTACCGGATTTTGGGTTCCTACACGATCCTCTTTCTATATATATATATATATATATATATATATATATATATATATATATATATATATATATATATATATATATATATATATATATATATATATATATATATATATATATATATATATATATAGAAATGTTCAATATAGAACCAAATAACATCACCTAACCATAGAACCATCCTTATAACCATTGGATCATTATATTAATGAATCAGATTAAAAGGGATGCACTAAGAAATATACACCTTATGTAGGGAATCATACCCAAGGAATGACATATTGAGCTTTTTTTACCCATCCCTAAAATATAGGAGCGTCAAATGTTACGCTATTTTATTAATTCCACTACTGAAATATATGTTCATCTATGAACATATGTTCATAAATGAACAACATTCACATATAAAGACATGAAAATTAATGATATGATTGAAACCATCATGGAAAACTAATGAACATATATATTTATAAATGAAAAGTACCGTAAATCATGAGAAAAATAAGTTCATGTTGATGATATGTTCATGAAAGGACATATGTAATTCTATGAACATATGGTGTTCATTTAAATCATATATATATATATATATATATATATATATATATATATATATATATATATATATATATATATATATATTACATCAACAATAACCAAAAAATAGGTTGTAAATTTTATTACGTCGACACACATGTAGCGGATTATAAAATAACTCACTTCAATATTTTTTGTTTTTTTATGTTTCGACATTATTCTTTTTTCAAAAATAAAAACTGAATATACCTGAATTCATAAATTTATGTTTTCTACAAATAGAAATCCATATTGATATATAAAAAACAAACTTTTTTACGAGTACAACTCGTCTGGATTCACAATGTGATTCTGAACTGTAAAAGTTTTGAATCTGATATATAAAAAATAAATTTTTTTATGAGTACAGCTCGTCGGGATTCACAATGTGAATTTGAACTGTAAAAATTTGAAGCTGAATAATTATTTTACTTTTAAAAATTTTACTACTTGAATATTATAACTATTTATAAAAAATATATTTGATTCACAAGTGGAATTTACTCATGGATACATGAAAATGTACTCATATTCATATGTCAATATCATATGATATTGAAGATTTTCTTAGAAATATAATCTGAGAAATTTTTACTTAGAATTTTTTACTACTTCAATATTTTCACCATTTCTATTGAATTTTCTCTGATTCACTATTGAATTTACTCACATTCACATGAATATTTACTCAGATTCACATGTCAATATCATATGGTATTTTGAATTACTCCAAAATATGAATCTGATTAATTTAATTAAAAGTTTTTTTTAACACTTCAATATTTTAATAATTTATAATGATTTTACTATTATTCATAAGTGAATTTCATAAATATCCTTACAAAAATTTAGTCAAATTCACATTTCAATATCATTTGGTATTATAACGCGAACAGTGAATAACAGTTCATATTCACATGTAGTTCATATGTGAATCTTAACTAGCATAATTTTTTTTTAAAAGTCATTTTTTGTATATCAATATGGATGTTTATTTGTAGAGGATAAAAATTATAAATTTCTATGTATTTGGAATTTTTTCGATGAAAACAAGTCTTAAAAATTAAAACAACGAAGTGAGTTTTTTTATAATCCGGTGCATGCGCGTCGACCGTAAGTTGAACATTCGTGTGCCTAGTTTTTTTATCTCTAAAATAAGTGGCTAGGGTTGTGTCTCCCATCTCACAAAATTTCCACGGTCTCATTTAAACTTATATATATATATATATATATATATATATATATATATATATATATATATATATATATATATATATATATATATATATATATATATATATATATATATACACACTCAAATTAGCCTTAAGTTTAGAGTGTGTAGGATCCACCACACCATGGCTGGCCAATTGATTTGAAAGCCTTGTGCGAAAAATAAAAACAGAAAACTTGTGCTACTTAGCAATGGAATAGAAACGGATAGTGACGAAACGGTGACGAGTTAGCGACAGATTAGTGACGGAACCATGATAAAATAAAATTACGGCGCTTCTCAACATGGGCCCTGTACGATCGCACATTCCGCACCCCCCTTTGGCCGGTCATGCACAAAACCTCTAAATAAATTCCATATCTAAGTACAATTTATTACTCAATGTTTTGATCTCACGCCTATGCATCAGGGGCACATCAACTGTAATATTTTAATATATTTTGAATTTTATTGATAACAAAATGTACTTTGATTTCATATATGCGATGTTAAAGCATACTCCATTTTCGGTATATACAACGACTACCAAACAACTTACAAGTAATTGACTTCTTCACCGTATTTATTACAAGTCCTTATCTTGAACAACAACAACTACCGCTTACCCCCCTACTTTTCTAGAACCTGAAAATGACATAAAACACTTTTCACTTTGGCCAATCAAAGTTTTGTATATCTTCATAGCCCTGCAGTAAACGGCAATCCGGTCCCCGGAATCCATGAACCACCGTCCAAAAAATCCCCAACTGTAAACTTCATCGCCTCGCTCGCGCTGGTGATAACATGGTAGCCCGGCCACTTCACTCTACCACCGGTGCCAGCTCCACCCCCAGTGTTCATATACTCACCGTAGTACAGTGTACTCAAAGCAAAATTACCACTCCATGGCAGCCAACCAGCAGAGTCGATTATCCCATCAAGAGAACACTTCATGAACACTGTTCTAGAGTACTGCTTCCATGGCCGGCCGAGAAAGGTTTTAACGGAACCCCCTGCGCCCTTTAAATCAGAAGCGCCGGTAACAGCCGAGTTGTGTATTATGATCCCAGTATTTTCGTTAGGATCAGTTCTCGCCTGAGCCGTGATCGTGTTCATCTGACCACCCATCGGCTTTCGTACATATATATTGCAGCTTTGAAGAACTACGGCGGCGTTCCCAAATACGAAATCTTGTGTACCGTATACGTCGCAGTTGCGGTAAAACTGACGTCCAGAGTATACGTATAGTGTATCTTGGTAGCCCTTGAAAGCGCATCCGTATACGACTGACAGGTCTGACCCAGAGCGAAAAGCCACCGCTTGGTGTTTAGCTGGTCCAGCTGTGTTCTCAAACGTCATGTCCCTTGCAATGAACCCAGTTCCAGAAACCGCTGATTAACGTAACATGAAAACCAACAAAATTTTCAGGATATATGGATAATATAAAAAAAGGAGGAAAACTTATTTAAATGAATATGGATTATAGAATTTCGTGTTTTAATAGAGTCTAAATCATTGACTTGATTACATGGAGTGGATGCCAGTTTCTGTTGTTCCATAACTAGAAGCATTTGAGTTTTATAATATCGGAAAAGACATCTAGAACTACTTGACATTTGAGTTTGCGTGTGTCTCCAAGTATTAATTTAATTAATATAAGATCGACATTATCCTTAATTATATCAATGATATTTGACTATTATATATAGAAAAATATTTAATCGTTTATCAAACTGTTATATATAACATATGGTATAGATATAAAAGATAGCAACCTTATGAATCAAAACAGAATTATATATGTAAGGTTGACGATGAACCTTCTTAAGAGATAGAGACCGAAAAAGGGTTACTATTTGATTAAAAGGTTTTTCATAACCAAGAGAAAGACGATATGTAATCCATTTCGTATCCGCTTTAATTTTTTACTTTTAACTAGAACATATAAAATTAATTGAATTTCTATTGAATTTAGATAAAATTGTCCGTACAAAACATTTATAAATATGAATATGACTAAATCCATTTGCGTGGATATCTGATAAATTCAACAATATTTATATGTATATTAATTATATATAAGTTTCCTTGAACATAAAATAATTACAAGAAGTAGATATACGTATTTCTGAAGATCAAGAAAATTTGATATAGTGTTTTCCATCACTATCAATGATAAATTTATCTTTTTATTTATGATCGAGTGTATTATGTATTCTGTCGCACGCCGTAGAAATTGATGCAAAACAAAGTACGATGAAAAAGAAAGCTTGTCCAATAATACTAAAATGACTGTCGATATGTTAAGTTTTTTATACGTTCAATAGCCTTATAGTATGCATGGTATGGGTTTTTGTTTCTTTTCCTTTACTCGATATGCCATGGTATTAAAGTCTTCCTTAACTACTTGGAACACATAACATCAACTACTAAACGACATGGAAAAAAAAATTATAAAATGACAATGACATGTAGTTGAAAAAAACTTGGAAGTTTTCTTTATAATTTCATCAAAAAATAATATGGGACGAGTTAACTCACCAAAGCTTGCGGACCGGAATGTTGTCGCGCCATCTTGAACATTTTTGTTTCCCGTAACAATTGTAGAACCAATACCATCCCCGATGAACATCAAATTGTGCATAGTCTTCTTGATATCCACATTCTCCTTGTAGACACCCGCTTTCACGTGGATAACAAACCTAGAATTTCCATTCCTAAGATTGGGCACAGCCGAAATGGCCTCGGATATGGTTTTGTAGTTACCAGAGCCATCTTGTGCAACCACAATATTGGCTGAGGTAGCACCCGATGGCGTAGCTAGAAGCTTTCTATCACTTTTTGATAACCATGTTGGGAAATCATTTGTTGCCATGAGTCTTCTCCCTTTAAGTTTTGAAAAGCTTGCATGTGATAGAGTTATTGCTTTATTTATAGCAAGAGAGTTGCTAAGGTATTTTGAGAAGCCACTTAAAGATGTTTCAAAAGTTTGAAGGTGGGAAGACAAGTTGAAGTCAAGAAAACCATTTTGACATGTTTCATGATTGGTGGAAACCGAACTAAGCCATGTTTGGATATCACGACTATTGGTAGAACCAAGAGAATGGTTTAGTTGATAAACCGAGTCCTCATAAAGCTCCAAACAGTCGGCCCAAGCAGACCTAGCCCTTGGCTCAAAGGAACTCAAGTCCATAGCCGAAACAAGCTTATGTGCATGCTCGGCTTGAGCCAAAGTAGACACAAGGGTTGTTTGGCGAAGGCCTAATTGGGTTACTTTACTACTTTTTCCAATCAACGAAGTGCAAAGTTCAGGATGAGGGGTTTGACTGCATACTGAAAAGGTGGTGCTAGGAGTGGCACCATGAACAACACCAAAAGGATTGAACATGGTTACAAGAACATGAAGAAAAGCGAACGCAAAAGCATTGTAGAAGTTGATGATTTTAGCCATGTGTTGGTAGCTATTAAGCTCTTGCAGAAGGGTTTTAAGATATGAAAATTATGATAAGAGAGGGTTTCCTTATATAGGCTTCAAATTGTTGGACTAATGCCATGGCCCATGCATGATGCTTACGTAATTAAAGAATCTATGGACTAAAGGCATGAAGCTTTCTACCTAATCAACGTTCAATTATCCAATTACTCTCCTGGAATTAATTTCTCTCTTTCTGGTTAATATATACTTAACTTCGTGGAATTAAACTCTTAACCATATATAACAAATTATCTAATTTATAAAGCGAGAAGACTACGGCAAAAACCTTTCCTTTTGTCTATGCCTTTGAAACTCATCTAGCAGCCAGTGTTTGACTTCAATCAAACCATTGTAAAGGACTTTGCCTGCACTTAAGACCAATTGAAAAGGGTTGGCTCAAATATTCCATTAACCAACAAGAAAACAACAATTTTTTGTAGTTGTAAACAAGCATTGTTTTGCTTTTATATATATATATATATATATATATATATATATATATATATATATATATATATATATATATATATATATATATATATATATATATATATCGGCGGATTCAGGAATTACCATTAGGAGGTGCAATTTTTTTTTCCGAGGAGGTGCAACCTACTAGAAATTTTTTTTTACAGATCTCGCGAAATTTGAGCCGACGCATGGGCACCCCCATACAGAAGGTAGATCCGCCACTATACATATATATATATATATATATATATATATATATATATATATATATATATATATATATATATATATATATATATATATATATATATATATATATATATATATATATATATATATATATATATATATATATATATATATATATATATATATATATAAGATGATTCATGGAAAGGGAGATTAAAGGCTGTTAATTTAGTTACCACTATAAATTACAAGAAAATTAACATGGTAATAGTTAGGATACCATTAGATTTTGATGATGTAAATTTTGTGCACCTAATGATAAACTCGTGAAAGGCCAATTACGTATAAACTTTTTGTGGCCTTTACAAGGATTAGGTGAACCAAATACATACACATATACGCTATTTCTTGTCAAGCTTCTATATTATGCCACTTGGTACGTAGATTCACTCTGTCTAGAAGGTGTCGTAAATCTGCTGGTCCATTTGTCAACCCACCAAAGTTATCAAAGAAAGATATCGGTTCTTCTTCGTTCTTTTATATGAGTTCCATTTTCATCATTTTAGAGATTAAACAAACAGATAAAAACATATTAATGGATGTGACAATTTAAGAAATTCAGTTAAAACAAATAAAGCAATAGTTACATCCATCGTTGGCAACACACAACTATGAATAGTCCTATCTATTTCTAAATTATAGCTAAAAACGGATAAAGTAACGTTAGCTCGTCTATTGATGCACTGGTTTTTCGTGCAAGGATGTAGAATGTGACACCCGAACAAATCGCGCACAAATGTATGTAAGCGAGCACGGAAGTGCAAAACTAAAGGCGTACACAGATTTGGCAAGCCTATCACCAAATCAAGTGGAACTAAATTCTATTTTTGTGACCATCTAAAGAAATTGCGATACCTACATTTCAGTTGGGTGGATTTATATGTTAGAATGTTTCAATCTTGAAAAATCGAGGCCTTTTAAAGAGATCTGCCTGACGAATCTTTGTTCTTTTAGCCAAACATATGGTCCTAGCTATACCCAAATATAGGTGCCTAAAGAAGTTTGTTTTGAGAATAAACTTCTTAAAATGGCAACTGTTTTATATGTATTTGGCTAAATAAACAAAATAAGTCCATCAATATTTGCCAAGAAGATGGGTTTTATTGTAATTTTTTTCCGGAACTTATATAGTTATGTAAAGCGATATTTATAAAGTGTGTAGACAGACTGTACTAGCTTTTTTAATTTGGTGTTTCTTAGAAATCTTTCGGAACCTCCTACGTATTGTTAAAGTTATTGTAAAGAAATATATATTAAAAATTTATAAAAACCTAAAAATAAAAGTTGTATTTTTACATAAGTCCTAAGGTCTTCTTGAGCCAAGAAAGTTGACTCGTGTAATGTTTACTGGTTATTAGTAGGTTTTCACATTTGTCTCAATTAGATGACGTCGTAATTATGGTTCATATGGAGGTTTCGGAAAAGGATCCTCTCTCACGTACGCAGTGAAAACCATAAAAGGATGCTCTAGTCGAGGCCAAGTTTTGCCTGATCATATAATTGTTCTTCTAATTTGTGCAATGGTTGTGAAGTAAATTGGTTAGTTTGTCTTCGATACCTTAGCTATATGCACGTGGTTATCCCTGTTGCTTTGACTAGTTTGTTGCAGTCTTTTTTATATGTTTTGTTCTTCTAGAAAAGATGTTGCGGTATGGACCTAGTTAGACACAACAAACGTAATCGAACATGTTTATTTAGTACATTTCAAGAACCTTTTTTTGTTTGGCCTCCTTGCTAATATGTGTGATACAATGTAGTTTTTGCGGCTATAATTTGATATATATGAAGTTCTTTATTTAAAAAAAAAAATTGTGATAAAAGACCTTCAAACAGATTAAATGTGGATAAAACCATGTCTAATAACATGCCATTGTAACATTAAATACCATTAAAGAAACGTCTTCTTATGTTACTAACTAGGCGTATTCCCGCGCGTTGCGCAAGAGTAAATTAATATAGTAATAATGTATTAGACGATCAAATATAAACATAAACACTTTTAGATTTAATTAAAATTTGCAAAACAAAAAATAAATCAATCATATGACATATATATCAATAATAATTTTTCATCCAAAAATTGTGTAAAAACATAATCATCTTTTTGGAGTCAATTATTATAGACGGTAGTCCAACTTTACAAATATGTGGAAATATATTTACATAAATCATCTCAAAATTTAAAATAAATATAAAATAAAACATACTAATAATAACATAAAGATAGTCATTGAGAAACATATTGTTGTGGATCATTTTCCGTCAGACTCATATATGTAAATAATACTTCAATAATATTGACAAAAATAATATTGTATTTTTTAAATAAAAACTTTTTTGCTGATAAATATTTAATAAAATATATGAATATGTTTCTATTAAACTTATTATTCAAGAAATACTTTCCAATCAGTTTTGAATCCCTTATTCACTTTCATTTATAAAAAAGTTACTTCTATTGTAATTTTTTATCTTTCTACATCTTTCTCTAGTACAAATTGTCCATAAAAACTTTGAAACCTTAAACGTTTAGACATACACTTGAATTTATAGATAATAATGATTTAAATTTTTTTATATTTATTTTTTCCTTGTTATATAATTTTAAATTCAAAATATATCCTATTAACTAACATAATCATAAAAATATAAACAAATAATATAAGATAAAGAAAATAAGTTTATCTATTTTTCTCAACAAAATAAAAATACAGAAACCATTTAAAGACTAATGAGTCAAATAAAAATAATATGAATTTGGAATTTAGAATATGATGTGAATTTATATAAAATTTAAATATCATCATAACTTTTAGTTTCTTTTGATTAAAAAGTAATAAGTGTTCGCTTTCAGTCTATTTATCAGTCTTTTATATTAATTTTAGAAAAAATATATTATTAAATAATAATCAAGTTTCACTTTTACTATCTATATTTTTAAGACCGTTTATCCCAAAGTTTCATTTTTGTTGTATTTATATGAATTTTTTTTAAACCTTTAACAACTAACTTCACAACAACCTCAAAATTTTATATCATTTGTTATCAGATAATGTTAATCCCAAAAGTACGGATTTGTTGAGGTAGAACTAAACATACAATAGGTCTTTTGCCTTGCAACTTGTAATTTATTTTAGCATATATATTTTCCTCCTTTCTAGTTTAGTATAAATAAATAGACGTTTCTAAAGTAAATTTTGTGTATTGTCAAGTCATATATAGGTGAACTATATATATATATATATATATATATATATATATATATATATATATATATATATATATATATGTATATATATATATATATATATATATATATATATATATATATATATATATATATATATATATATATAACCAATGTGACATAAATAGCAATTAAATACCATAAGTTAAAAAAATTTGAGTTATAGTGATTAATTAGTTGGAAGATGAAGAGATTTAGTATTAAAATAAATTAATGGTGTGGGTAATAGTAGGAAGTTGAAGAATAATCATTGTCTAAGTTTAGTTTATATTTTGATTTTGGTTTTGCATTTAATATCATATTTCAATCAACAAATTCAATGTATTATATTTTAATTATATTATATTAATAACTAAAAAAAGTCTATCATTAAGATGATATTATTTTATATTTAATAAATTAGTTAAGGGTAGAAGTTGAATAGTTAGAGTTTCAAATCAATATGTTGAAAGTAAAAATTCTTCAATAAATGTAAAAGATAATTATAAATCGTTCATCGCAATCGATAATTTGCATCAATAATAACAATTTTAACTAAAAGTCAAACAATATAATATAATCATCTATTTTAAGTTAAGTGTATATGAACAATCCAACATTAAAAATATAGTATAACACATTGACATGAACTATGTTAGAATCTAATACAAACAAATAAAATGTATTAACAATAATACATAATGTCACAACTTTAATATTATTTTCCTTGCCGAATAATGCTAATCTGAAAAGCATAAAAGATGTTTGTTTGCTAAATTATTAATATGTTTTGTAGCTAAAGCTTTTTACTTGTATTTATGTGACGATTTTTTACCTTTTCAATGTTTAATTTTTTACATGACAATAATGTCAACTTTTATAACATTTTTCTTGTTAAATAATATTAATCATAAAAAAATTCTACAAACCAAACCATTAAATACTTCATTAAACAACATAAGCCCAATTATTCAAACATTATAAAACATTTTTTTGATGAATATGGATTAGAAAACATTATATATATATATATATATATATATATATATATATATATATATATATATATATATATATATTACATACTTGTGGATCAACAATAGATTATCGAAGCATTGAAAATCACTAATTACAAAGAATAATCAATTATACTAAATGTATTATATATCTTTCTACCGTTATGTTGAGGTAGAACCAATATGCACTTTATCTCTTCACGTTTCTTCTTTCTAATACAATATTAACATATGTACATCCAAAGTATGTGTTAGCAACCATGTCGTTTCTCTCTTGCCTCTTGCCTCTTGCCTCTTGCCTCATGACTTATGATTTGTTTTAGTTTCTTCATGTTTCTCATTTGTAATACAATATGAAATTTTGAAATTTCAAAATGGGTGTGCTCTCAAGTCAATTTTTCTTCCATCATATTCTCCAAGATAGAATCAAATTTATATGTGAACTATATATGACTCTTAGATTAATTAGGTGTAATAAGTAACAATTAAGTATCATAGGTTAAAAGACTATTGAGTTGTACATGTTTAATTATATGAAAGTGAAAAGCTTTGTAAGTTTCAAATGAATATGGTGCAAGAATGAGACATATCTTGAACCATATTCATAATGGCCTCTATTATAAGAGTTATATAGATAGATATAGATATGCAACGCAAATTATCAAATCAAGCATCTAGCTACATAGTGTATCCTTAAACACGTACAAACTTTATGTGTTAGATACTTACAATCTTTTTGGGCCCTCCAAGTATTCTTCACCTCCTCCTTTCTAGATTAGAATGTTGTGTGTGGGTCTGTTGGGTGCATTCACCGTTTGGGTTAATATGTAAAGCCAATTGGTGAGTCACTTGCACCTATTTGTTGACAAGTTGACTCGTGTCATGCCAAATGTCTTAAGCCCACAGCATTCTTGAGGTATAATAACGTATGCACCGCATGTATTGCATGGAGAATTGAATTTTTGTCAATTTGTGAGAGTTTAGGAGGTTACGTAAGATAGACTCGACACGTATATGTAAGCTTGGCTGTCATACCAATTATAATGTCATTTACTACTATCAGCGCTAAATAAAAGTTTTTCAATGTCAACGCAAGATCTTATTCTATTTAATATAATACCTGTCAACGGTATTTCATTCTAGAGGTCTATATTTTGTAAGTGTAGGATTTTTTTACCAAACTATTATTAATAAAAGAGTAAATTACAGTTTTGGTCCATGTGGTTTGGGGTATTTTTCATATTGGACCTTAAACTAAAAATCTCACATTCTTGCACTACTAGAAAATGGGGTATTTAGCCACGAAAAATAGCCACGCAAATTTTGCGTGTCTAAATAGCCACACAATTAACACGCATCTGTCACACAACCTGAAACTCCAAATTTAGACACGCATTTGTGACGGAACCTCAATGCATAAGAAATTCGTGGCTGTTGCGTGGCTAAATAGCCACGCATCTACCACGAAAAATAGCCACGCAAATTTTGTGTGGCTAAATAAACACGCAATTACCACGCACCAATTACACCCCAATTTTAGACACGCACTTGTAACGGAACTACAATGCATCATAAATTCGTTGTCGTTGCGTGGCAAACTTAGCCACGCGATAGCCACGCACAATGGTTTAAAGAATCAGGAAATGGGCTGGTGGCTATGGCGTGGCTAAATAGCCACGCATCTTCCACGAACAATGGTTTAAAGAATCAGAAAATAGGCTGGTGGCTATGGCGTGGCTAAATAGCCACGCATTTTCCACGAACAATGGTTTTAAGAATCAGGAATTGGGCTGGTGGCTATGGCGTGGTTAAATATCCACACATCTACCACGCACAATGGTTTAAAGAATCAGTAAATACATTGGTGGCTATGGCGTGGTTAAATATTGTTGCTATTATTATTATTATTATTATTATTAGTCTCATTATTATTATTATTATTATTATTATTATTATTTATTTCGTATTATTTTTTCGTTTTCGTTCAATACATCTCTTTCGTATAATTAATTATTGGTATTATTGTTATTATTATTATTATTATTATTATTATTATTAGTCTCATATTTTTATTATTATTGTTAATTTTATGAATATTACGTGTGTGTGTGTGTGTGTCTATGAGTATGTATGTATGTACATCAATGTGTTGGTGTATTCAAATCACAAGTGCTTATACACCTTCAAAAGATAACGTTTGAAATGAACAACGGGTTGTGAAGGTGCACACGCTTGTATGTAAGTCGAATTTTCGTATAAACGGAGAAATATAAAGATAATAAAGTATAATAAGGATGTACAAAAAATGAACCCAAAAAATTAATTTTTGGCCTACAAAAAACGAAAAATACAAATACAGTCGTGTTAATTGCGTGGCTAATTTACCACACATTTACCACGCACTGTCTGGTTTTGTGGCTAATGCGTGGCTAATTAGCCACGCAATTAAAACAAAGATTTTTGTATTTTCGTTTTTAAAGGGTAAACATTATTTTTTTGGGTTCATTTTTTGCACATCCTTATAATACAATATTATCTTTATATTTATCAGTTTATACGTAAATTCGACTTACACATAAGCGTGTCCACATTCCAAACCCGTTATTCATTTCAAGGTTTATCTTTTCAAGGTGTATAAACATATGTATGTGTGAGTTTATGGGTATAATTATGTATGTGTGTGTAAAGTATATGTATACATGTGTGTGTGTGTGTGTCCATGAGTATGAATGTATGCACATCAATGTGTCGGTGTGTTAAAATCACAAGTACTTATACACATTGAAAGGATAACGTTTTAAATGAACAACGGGTTTGAAAGGTGTACACGCTTGTGTGTAAGTCGAATTTACGTATATTTTGAGGAATATATAGATACTAAAGTATAATAAACGATGTACAAAAAATGAACTCAAAAAATAATGTTTGACCTTGGAAAAACGTAAAAATAAAATACAGTCGTGGTAATTGCGTGGCTAATTAACCACACATTGGCCACGCACTGTCTAATTGCGTGGAAAATGCGTGGCTAGTTAACCACGCAAATACCACGAAATATTATAATAATTGTTTTCCACGCTTTAGCCACCAAATGCAATTAAATGAATTTCCCGCTCACGCATTAAGGTGTTGTAAATTTTGCATTAAATAAAATACCCCATGCCGTCGAAATTGCGTGGCAAAAACAGCCACGCTTTAGCCACCGGTTCCGCTTTAATAACTTTTCCGCTCACGCATTAGGGTATTGTACATTGTGCATTAAAGAAAATACCTGTTGCCGTGGAAATTGCGTGGCTAAACAGACACACTTTAGCCACCGGGTTGGCTTTAATGATCAGATCCAAGACTCCCTCTTACGCATTAGGGTATTATACATTGTGCATTAAAGAAAATACATGTGGCCGTGGCAATTGCGTGACTAAACAGCCACACTTTAGCCACCGGGTTGGCTTTAATGATCAGATCCAACACTCCCTCTCCAACCCGTCATCGAGCATATTCCAAGCAAAAAAAAAAAAAAAAACGGACGCTGTCTCCTCTTTTCCCTGTCTTCGCTGCGACGTTGCCCTCCGACGAACCATCACCGCCACTCTTCTTCTCCAACGAAGCTCCATCGCCGGCCGAAGGTAACCACCGCCGCCGATGCTTCTTCTTCCTTTCCAACCGTCGCAGCCCTCGGTTCCTTTGCTCCTGTGACGGTTTTGTGCGCCCGACTACCACCGCCGATCGGCGGTGTATTTCGATTATTTAGCCGCCGGATGATTGTTGTTCACTTCCCCCATCTCCTTTTCCTCAAGAAAGCTTCATAATCTTCCATTTTCACCCAAAAGGTAAAACCCTAGCTTTCAAATTTTTGTTGAATTTGTTCAAATTGAATGTTATTTAGGTATAAGATGTTGATTTGTTTGATGTATTCATTATATTGTTCAATTTTATGTTGAATTTTTTAAAAAATTGATTGTTTGAAATTTATAGTATTTGATATAAATTGATGTAATTAGGTAAAATTTGTTATAATTTGTTGAATTTGTTGAAATTGATTGTTATTTAGGTATAAGATGTTGATTTGGTATGGAGTGTTAGAAGTTAGTTACAATTAGGTTTAACTTGTTTGAGTTAATTGAAATTGGTATAAAATACGGAAAGAAATCGATATAAATTCTTATAAATTGTTGAAATTGGTATAAGTTGTTGTAATTAGGTACAAATTGTTTGATATTGGTATGAATTTTTAAAATTTATTGAAAATGGTATAAATTGTTAAAAATGGTTGAAATTCTTATAAATTGTTACAAATGTATATAAATTGTTAAAAATATGGTGTTATGTTACAAAAACCTATACATTGTTAACTTAATTTGTTAAAATATTTAGTTTTTTTACAATTATTAAAAAATGAGATGTTATATTATTTACATTGTATATATATATATAAAGTAGGAAATGACGTCTAATAGAGCGTGGATGTACACCGAGAGACTCACTAGGAATGGTCGAATCAATCCCGACTTTCAATATTATATCAAATATTTCTTGGATTTTGCTTTGAAGAACGCACCAAACGTCCAACATAGCATTAAAGATGGGATAGAGGTTTTGGAAGTTAGATGTCCGTGTGGGAAGTGCAAAAATCGTCATTTCAAAAATTCGATAACGATTACAGAGCATTTGTTTAGAAATGGATTCATGAATAACTATTCTATATGGTATGCACACGGCGAATTACATTCGATACGAGAAGCAGGTCAATCCTCAAACCCATCAAACCCTGAAACAGCTCAAGACATTGATGAAGATGTAGGAGACCGTCCTAGATACGAACAGATGGTTATCGAAAGCATGCACCAACCTGAGGTTCCTTATTATGAACCAACACCGCAAGACCCAAATGAACGGGCCCAAACATTTTATAATATGGTGAAACAAGCAAGTGAGCCATTGTGGGACGGGTGTAAAAAAGCTTCAACGCTCTCCACCACTAGTAGATTGTTGAATTGGAAAGCAGAAAACAACATTTCAGACTCGGCATTTGATAGACTGGTTCCAATAATTAAAGACAGTCTACCAACTGGCGAGAAGCTTCCCAACAACTTCTACGAGACCAAGAAAATGTTGAAGCCACTACAGTTGCCTTCACAACGGATTCATGTATGTAAAAACCATTGCATGCTATTTTGGGGACAGTTTGCTGAAAGGGATCGTTGTTTGGTATGTGAAGTAAGTAGATACAAGGCGACTGGGACGAAGGTCCCCAATTTGGTGATGACTTACATGCCGATTGGACCGAGACTTCAAAGGCTGTTCTACTCAAGAAAGACGGCCAAACATCTGACTTGGCACTCAGATCATGTAGCTGATCCAGAAAAGATGATACATCCTAGTGAAGGTCAGGCTTGGAATCATTTTGACGAGATCTATCCTGATTTTGTAGAAGAGACACGCAATATCCGTCTCGGGTTGTGTACCGATGGGTTCAGTCCAAACAATTCAAAAGGGAGCCCGTATTCTTGTTGGCCGGTGTTTATCACGGTTTACAACCTACCTCCTTGGTTGGCTTTCAAACACCAGTACATTCAACTTCCTGTGATCATTCCTGGGCGGAAGAATCCCGGCCAGAATATAGATGTTTTTCTACAACCGTTAGTGGAGGAATTGAAGATGTTATTTGCCTATGGCATTGAAACTTATGATGCCCATCGAAGGGACAATTTTCAGATGAGAGCTGTTCTTTTGTGGACAGTCAGTGACTTCCCTGCTTATGCAATGCTATCCGGATGGAGCACACATGGTCCTTTAGCTTGCCCATACTGTATGGAGACATCAGGATCATTCCGTCTTCACGTGGGACAGAAACCATGTTGGTTTGACTGTCATCGGAAATATCTACCCAAACGACACGTTTTCCGACGGGACAACGGGAGTTTGGGATGACATGGGGTGATACGGCAGGGACAACGGGAGTTTGGGATGACACACCCCCGACAAAGAATGAGGGATTATC
The DNA here is from genome assembly GCA_023525715.1 of Cichorium intybus. Classification (NCBI taxonomy): domain Eukaryota; kingdom Viridiplantae; phylum Streptophyta; class Magnoliopsida; order Asterales; family Asteraceae; genus Cichorium; species Cichorium intybus. Next base: position 36,797,596 of record CM042010.1, on the reverse strand, counting down.
AGTCGGATGAGGATGCGGAGGGAGGGGAGGACCATGACATGATGATTCCTACGCCACCCTGTTCGGCTGCCCGGGGTATGTCTGGCGTTGATGGATCCAATGTCGCAGATTCTTATCCATCATCACTACCTGTTATTAGCCGAAATGGCCAAACGTTAGTATCTTTATTTTGTGAATTTATTATAATTGGTTTTATGATAATACTTATATAGCAAATTCAATATTGTAGGTTTGCGAGCCATGACGTCCACACGAAGATGACCGATTTATTTTTACAGTGCGTAGAAGACTGTTGGATGACAGTTAAGGAAGTCCCCGAGGTCATTCTCCGTAAAGTATTTGAGCTTCTTCGGGTAATATATTAAATTTTAATTTGTAGTATGCTCATTCATTTTTACTTTGCAATTCTAACTTTAGTTGTCATCTTTACAGACTTTATACCAGTGGGATCCTCGTGAGGAAGAAGCGATATTTGTTGGTTTTAAAAATGTCTTCAAGAATCGCTATAGATGTAGGCTACGCAAATGTAGAAAAAAATCATTACAAATGGCACGTGACAGCGGTCGAGCTGTTGGAGAGATAAACGATTCGTTTGGTATCTTACGGGAGTTTCGTCCTTGGGATATAGCAGAACCTGTGTGGCACCAAATGTGTGCCGTAAGCGAATTTATATATTATTATTATTTAATATTATTCCATTTTATTTTATTATACATCTTTTCTTTCTTTTTGCAGCATTGGGACACAGAAAAATGGAAGAAGAAGTCTGCCACCGGAAAGAAAAACCGCAGTTCTACTGATGAGTCGGGGGTTATATCATCACATACCGGTGGCAGCATCAGAACCGCCGAACACCGTGACAGATTGGTAAGTGATCATGCTTTATTGTTTAGTAATATATTTTCTTTGAACACTAACTACAATTATACTTTGTTGTTTATGTAGGAAGTGAAGCTGGGTCGTAAGCCCTCTTGGTTAGATGTATATGTACAGACCCATGCAACCGCCGAAACAAAGGACAGGTATATAAATAAAGGGGAGCGTGACAATTTAGAGTTCACCTCGAAGTCGTTTCAGGAAGCATATGTAAGTTATATCCATCACTTTTATTGATTGTATGCCTTGATTTTTTGCACATCGGTAATGTTTTTTTGGTAATTCCGTAATTGTAGGATTTTTATGTCGAGTGTCTCGCTGAGAAGTATAAGGATAACCCAAGCGAGATGCATGATGATCCCGAGGTGTGGAAACAATGCATATATAAGAAGACCGGTCGCCGGAGAGGTGACCAAACATTTGGGATAGGACAATCCGATCCCTACTACACGGTGACCGGTTCATTTTCTTCCGCGTCTGGATCGACCTCTGATGCGCAGTCGCAACAAGAGGTAAACTTATTCATTATATGCATTATGTTTAATATAAGATGAAAAATAAAGTTTCTTGTTATTGTAGATAATAAAGTGAAGTAGAATGCTATTATGGATGAAAACAAAAAGTTTGTTGTTATTATGGATGAAAACAAAAAGTAGAATGCTATTATGGATGAAAACAAAAAGTAGAATGCTATTATGGATGAAAACAAAAAGTAGAATGCTATTATGGATGAAAACAAAAAGTAGAATGCTATTATGGATGAAAACAAAAAGTTTGTTTTTATTATGTAATTTAAAGGTTTGTTGATATTATGGATGAAAACAAAAAGTAGAATGCTATTATGGATGAAAAGAAAAAGTTTGTTGTTATTATGTAATTTAAATGTTTGTTGTTATTATGGATGAAAACAAAAAGTAGAATGCTATTATGGATGAAAACAAAAAGTAGAATGCTATTATGGATGAAAACAAAATGTTTGACCAAAACTATGTTGCTCTTATGGATTGCCAATATAAAGTGTGTTTTTGTAGTTTAAAATTGATTGTATGTTGTTATTATAGATCAAACTAATAATATGTTATTATTTTTTAGATCATGAGCTTACGTGCAGAAGTGGAAAATTTGCAACAAAGTCAAGCTCAAATGGTCGATAATTTCCAACAACAACAACAACAAATGGAACAAAGACTAAAACAGTCGCAAGATGAGTTTCAAAAAAAATTGGAAGAAATGATGCGACAAATGAGTCAACGTGGTCCGGGTCCTTCTTAATTGTATGTTTTTTAAACAAGTTGACGTTTTAGAATGTTTTTGAAACAATTAGACGTGGTTCGTAGTATTTCTTATTTGACTTTTTTAGAATGTTAAACAAACTTTATCGTAATATTTGATTAGTTGTGTTTTAATTAGTTTCGTTGTTTATATATATTGTTTATATATATATATATATATATATATATATATATATATATATATATATATATATATATATATATATATATATATATATGTGTGTGTGTGTGTGTGTTTTGTCAAATGTGGTTAATGACAAAAAAAATTGGAATTAAAAATAATATTCTGGTATTTTAAAAAAAAAACGTAATGCGTTGTAATTGCGTGGCTAATTTTGTGTGGCAATTCCGTGGCTAATTTTGTGTGGAAATTGCGTGGCTAAACTTTGTGTGGAAATTGCGTGGCTAAAAGTTTGTGGCAATTGCGTGGCTAATTATGTGTGGCAATTGCGTGGCTAAAAGTTTGTTGTAATTGCGTGGCTAACTGTGTGTGGCAATTGCGTGGTTAAATTAGTGTGTTAATTGCGTGGCTAATTTTTTGTGGAAATTGCGTGGCTAACGGTGTGTGGCAATTGCGTGGCTAAATTTGTGTGGAAATTGCGATATAAAATTTTCCGGACTATTGCGTGGCTAATTGTACGTGTCTATGGCGTGGATAATTCGCGTGGCTATTGTGTGTTAAAATGGCGTGGCTAATGCGTGGTAAACTGTGCGTGGTAGTTGCGTAGCAAATTTGCGTGGCTAAAGCGTCACTACAATTTAGACACAAAGGGTTCTTCCACAGGTCAGTTTTCGTGGCTATTGCGTCACTATTCGGCTTTTGCCACACAACAGCCACGCAAATGTGCGTGGCTAACCCCCCAGTTTTCTAGTAGTGTTGCGCTTATGGTTTCCATTTGCTTTCACTGTTGGTCCATCCCTCTGTTAAATGTTAGATTTTTTCTATTAAGTGGGGGAAATGACATTTTTACCTTTATTTTTATTTTTTAATTTTTCTGATAAGTAAAACCTCTCCTCTCTTTCTTTCCTTTATCTGTGTGTTTTCTAAAAATAGGTTTCTTGTGATTTGGTTCGAGAGCTTCTTCAATGCTGATATGCATCTCCAATCGATTTAGCAACTGCTAATGGTCACTATGATTTGGTTTGAGAGCTTCTTCATTTTGACACAAACCACCTCATAAAATTAACATCCCTCCGCCGCATACGGCGGCTGGAAACAGTCTGGGACGATGAAGATCAATTCAGCGGTGTTACGAAAAACCGATCAAAAGTGGCAAGAAAACTACTTGTTGAAGGTGAACCCAGAAACAACCATGGTCATAACTCGCTGATCAGAGCTGGGTATGGTGGCTGGCTTCTTTACACGACGGCGTCAGCCGGTGACGTGGGGTTTGTTAAAGAACTGCTGAAAAAAGACCCATTGCTTGTTTTCGATGAAGGAGAGTACGTTGTTACTAATATATATTGTATGCTATTGCAAGGGGGAAGAGTTGTGAGGTTTTTCAGGTTTTGTATGACTTTTCTTTGCGGTTAAAGTGGGGAGAAATCGGACCTGTTTTTAAAATTGAGATGATGAATAGGGCTATTTATGCTGTTACCAGATGTGGAAGTCTTGAAATCTTGAAACAACTTCTTAAAGATTTTGATGATGTTTTGAAGGCAGAAAGCCTTCATAAACCAGCAAGATTTTCTGCACATAAGCTTTCTTTGGTGAGAATGAAGGGTTGTGCCGGTGGAGTTGTGGTGTTGGAAAGAAAGAGAGGAGAGGAGGTGGGTTTTTTAGTGCAAACCACCGGTCGCCAAGAGAGAGAGAGAGAGAGGGAGAGAGAGAGGGGGGGAAGAGAGATATTTTTTAATAAAATAATAAATGAAAGGCAAAATAGTCATTTCACCCCATTTAACGGAATAACTTAACGACTAACGGAGGGAGGGACCAACATTCAAGGCAAACGGAAACCACATGGGCAAGAATGTGGGATTTTTAGTTTAAGCACCAATACAAAAAATACCCAAACCACAGGGACCAAAACTATAATTTACTCTAAATTAACGCTAATAAATTTCTTAACGCATGATAAAAGAAAAGCATGTTTTCTTAACACGACATTGAGGTGGTCGATCGTTTTCCAAGTGTTATGCGGATTTAAAAGATGAAGTAATAATAGAAGACGAACAACAATCCAAGAATTGAAGAGTGAAATCGAATTTGTATATGTTTGAGAGAAAGCTCTTACCTAGTGAACTAGAGAAGTCCAAATATTACTATGACTATAATTCACGTTTAGACCTTCTTTATACTAGAAGTTATTCCAACGATTTACCTAGATAGCTTGCGGACTTTGTTTTTGTCACTGAAGACACAAATCTCTATTTTAACTTACAAACTAAGTCACCTCGAACTTCCAACTATTAATGTCAAGAAAATCTAATTAATGCCGAAACTTGTGCTACAAGACTGACTTTCTCAATGTGTATGTTGGGTCTCTCGCATCCGATCTTGGCCACGTTCACCTACGTCCCCTTTCAAGGGAAATGATAACATACATTAATACATATAATCTAATCAGATAAGACTTCATCCTTTGGCAAGTAGATGGAACTCACGTTGTTCCAATATACTAACGCCTGATGTTGTCTAACCCTAACATCATCGACTAAATCATCCAATTGAAAAGCCTCCTTCACGGCCTCTATCAAGGCTATACACATGACCTTAGTGACTGATAAGGAAATCAATGCCTAAAATCTAGGCATCCAATGCATGACTGCACTCCAGACAATGAACGCATAACATGTCAAGGACCGCCTTGATCCTGTGTATACACTATAGGCCGAATCTTGACAACCACTAAGCACACACTCTCAAAGAACTTCATAAATAAAACCAACATTCAAATAACCTTTTAAACACAAAATGTTCTATTGATCGCCATGCAATTCCTAATGTGTGGGTCTACCATGTACAACAACCCTACAATCATCATATGTCATATAAATTAGGCCTTATAGACACCAACACATACATGAGACTACCAATTGCACTCGATTATAAAACCTTGGATGTATAATCCATACCTTTATGTGTCATGAGCAAGCAAACCATGGACACCCAAAAACTCATCAATGAATGCATATTGACCAGTTTAGTCGGTGACATCTTAAAATTGAGAGGTAACCTTATCATTGTACCATGTTATATAGAAAAACGATTTTAATGCTTTTTCTCCCATAATATTTTTTTGTGTAGGTCCCTGTGACTTCATCTCTTACTCAAGTTTAAATAGTTATCGTAAGTTCTGATCTCATACACACTTTTCATTACAACTAGCATATTGTATGTACAACAAACGTAGATTATTAACCTGTCATGAATCTTCTGAACACAAATACAACAAACATGGAAACTCCATATAAACCTGACCATGAGCATAAATTTGGCAAAAGGTTTATATAATTGACTTTTCTATTGTTTCAATATATACAAGGACTTGTATAAATGGTGTACCACCTCAATTCATACATCATTTGAATACATGATTAAATAATAGATAAACAGAAAGATGTCCCATTTTCCAATTAAATTTCTCAAAATATATGGTTTGGTGTATCATTAGATGTCACAAAAGATATATAATAGACATGGAAAGAAATTCAAACATATACAATGTTATACAAAATTTCATCAATTATGCTAACTCCCATGTCTCAAGTTCACTGGAGTGTCTTCTAGTGCAAAAGTCCAACCAACTTCCTTACTACATCTTGTCATACTAAACACATGTAACAAATCAAGTTACAAAAGAAATAAGATTACCATCTTGTGAGTACATAAAACAAGAAACAAACATTGCATCATTATCAAAAAGTGTGGTAAGTACATTCTCTATCTGAGCCACACATTCAATCAATTACCATTTGGGTCTGGGAAGACCTTTCCTAAAATTGTATTTACAATGAGAGTGTCATTCCCAATCCACCAAGGTCGGACCTTGTCATGGATACAAGAATGGGAGTCATAATCCTAGACTACCAAGGTCGGATCTTGTAATAGATTTATGGGTGTCAACGACCCTATCCCTAAAAGGGATGTATGTCTAGACAAACTCTTGATCTCGACTCGAATATGCATAGTTCTAAGTAGCTACCAACCTAAGAAACTTGGTTCCAATTCAATACAATCATTCAACATTTCAATCTACACATGATGTTCTATAATTACAACACAAAGAATTTCAACACAATCAAACATTAAAATTCTATATCAACTTAACCCATTAAGTCAAAAGTATAAATGTGTGATAATGCAATAACTTGGGATTCTATCATAACTCTCAAGTTTCAAGAATACATTTCCAACAAATCTTTCGTACTCATGACTCTTGTTCACGATCTTGGATAAGATTTTTAATCTAACCTTGGTGGTATATTAACCATTAGTAACAAGACCTCAATCCATAACGAATTCAAGTTGAACATGTAATGTCACATAGTTTACATGTTATCTAGACATTTAAAATCAACTATATATTCATAATTTGCCATTTACATATCTTATGAGAAACTAGTGTTCATAACCTCTTCATCAAAGGATGGGATTTACTCGAACAAAAACTAGGGATGGATTTAGTACCTTGATGAGTGACCTTGCACTTAAAAGCCCCTTGAAAACACTATGATTTCAGCCTAAATCGTCGATGCCTAGTAAAACACCAAGAACACACTTAGTAGAGCTTCAGAGAATCCTGAAGGAGTGCATGAGATAACCTTTGGGTGAAATAACACACTTAGTCTATTAAATAGCTAGGTCATCTGAAAATCCACTAGGTCAGCCCCTTATTTTTCACATGTATAACGAATAATCACAACAGTTGTCAACATTATGTGTTGACGCATGGCATCGGATACAAGAACGTGTCGCGTTCCCTCACACAACGTATGATTTCCAAATTTTGTGTCATGAATCAAACATCGTTCATTTTAACTTTGTTTTATAAGGCATTGGACACGTTGCATTAGCCTTATGAACATGTCGTGTGTCCATCGGGGTGTGGTTACATATTTTTCAAATCACACGCCGTATGAAACCTTATTTTTAGAATAACAACGTACTTCCTTAATGTGCCATGTTAATCCGCTAGACGTGTCACGTTACCTGCATGCGTCGTGGAAACATTTATCTTCAGGGTCATGTTTGATGGGCAGATATTTCCACTTAAGTAACGTACTACGACACGTCGGCTAAACCCCTAATTACGTGTCGTGTTTTAGTCATCAAACTTCATCCACATTTTATCAATTTTTATAACTTTTATCAAGTCTTCCATTATTAATCATATAGCTCTTAAACTCATTCACAATGATTACCAACAGATACAATAACATATTGATACATTAAAATATTGAAACAATATCAAATTCATCTAATATGACCAAATTAACCTTATGGTCACTTTAGCATTCTAACATTGATGTTGAAAATCCTAATCTACATAATTCAATTCCACTGATACATAGAAATTTATTTCTAACAATAAGCTACCATGTTAGGAGGATTTCATCCTCGAAAATGTCATAGTTTATGAATTGCAGATAGCATTTATCATATCCCCTTTTATCTCCCAAGTCAAGTTTTTTCCAAGGTAATGCATCCATTAACAAGTACCAATTCTACTTCTTTATTACTTAATTTCTTGGTTTTTGCTTCTAATATTACATCAGGCTATTCAACCAATGTGTTGTGGGCTTCAACTTCAAATCTCTTATGGGAACTACATCTTCTTCCTTACCATAAAACTTATGTAAGTAACAAACACGGAAAGTATCATGAATACCTTAAAATTCCATTGGTAATTCCAATTTGAAAGCTTGAATCCCCACCTTCTTCAAGATCTTGAAGGGTCCAACATACATAGGGCTCAATTTGCCCGTCTTTCCAAACCTCATCACCCTTTTCGAAGCCGAAACCTTTAGCATCACTAAATCTCCCACTTTCATGTCATAAGGTCTATTTTTCAAGTTAGAGTAGCTTATTTGTTTATCTTGAGCTACCTTCATATTGGCTTGAAGTGGTTTGATATTTTCATTGGTTATTTTAACCAATTATGGTCCTGTAAGCTTGTGTTCTCCGGTTTCCAACCAACATGTTGGAGTTCTACACTTCTTACCATATAGAGCTCCAAAATAGGGCAGTCCAATGCTTAAATGATAACTATTGTTGTACAAAAACCCTACTAATGGTAAATGTTTTCCTATTTCCCACCAAAATTAATTACATAAGCTCTCAACATATCTTCAAGTGGTTGAATGATCCTTTCACTTTGACCATCCGTTTGAGGTTGATACATTGTGCTCATGTTAACTCATGTTCAACTTGTAGTGACTTCCAAAATCCTAAAGTGAATATTAGATCTTGGTCGCACACTATTATTGATGGTACTTCATACAATCTAACAACTTCATCAACAGACACCTTTTTCAACTTCACAAGTGGCATGGATTCTTTGATTGCATGAAATAGAGCACACTTGGTTAACAGATCCACAATGATTCAAATGCCATCATGTCATTTACTTATTCTTGGTAAACCTACCATGAAGTCCATGGTAATGTCGACCTATTATCTAAATGGTACTTGCAAGGATTGCGTGTTTCCATAAAGCACTTGATGTTCCAATTTCACTTGTACATAAGTGGCACATTTTGAAATGTATTTTGCCACACTCTTTTTCATTCAGTTTCACCAATAATGTTTATTTCAGTTGAGATACATATTTGTATTCCCAGGATGAATGGAATACTTGGACTTGTGTGAATCTTCCAACACCGGTTTTGGATTTCTACCACCTATCAAGATCCAAATTCGTCGCTAAAATATTTTTAATTGTCGACGATCTTCTCCAAATTCATACTATATATATATATATATATATATATATATATATATATATATATATATATATATATATATATATATATATATATATATATATATATATATATATATGTGTGTGTGTGTGTGTGTGTCTATGTGTGTGTGTGTTAGAGCGACAAGAAAAAGTTATAAGGACCAACTTTATTCTCGAGATCTCTATTTTTTCAAATTCTTTAGTGAACTCTCCTCTATATGTGAGCATGTGTGTATGTGTGTGTGGGTGTGTATATATATATATATATATATATATATATATATATATATATATATATATATATATATATATATATATATATATATATATATATATATATATATATATATATATATATATATATATATATATATATATATATATAATAGAGAGAGTTGAGATCATTTGAGAACCCAAAAAATATGAGAACTTGAGAACCAAATCTGATCCATTGGATCAAAAAATAAATGGCTACGATGAGTTATAGCAATATTGTAATTAACTAGAAATAGGAAGGTTGTTTTTTTCATTTTTAGTTTGGATTAGGGGTATGTCAGGTATCAAATTCGAGTTCAAACAACCGGTCTTTAAAATCACGCCCTAAATCAAGTAACTCTCACTTTCTCTCTCCATTTAACCTAAAATCAATCACAACCACCTCAAAAGCATAGCGACTAGTGAGACCATCTTTGAGTCGGCGACTATGAACCTAATATGAATGGTAACTCTGCATATGTTCCAGCGGTTCACAGTGATCTCTCCTAAGACGATGTCTTTAAATATCTCTTTTTTGTATCTCTCTCTGTTCTTTGCCAATCCATCGGCTCTCCTTCCCTCGTTCCATTGAAGGTGTTTGTCGACTCTCCCTCTCTCGTTCTAATGTTGTCTATGTATGGTTTTGTCTACAGATAGCATCCAAAATACAAGTTTTCACCATATTGCTAGTTGTTCCTTCTTCTCCAATAAATTTCGAATGCAAATCGAGGTTGCGTGAGTGGCCGCATTGAATTGAAGCCATAACTTCAAAAGGGTCACCTTAGAGGCAATCCATGTATGGATGTTCTAGTCAATTTTCTATTTTTGAAATTCCACACAAAAACCCTAGTATAAGAAACAAAGAATGGAAGCAGCAAATCAGAGGGCAAGTTGAGTGGCATCGATGATTGGCTTCGAGTGACCTTGTCCAGAAACATAAAGTGGTGGTACTCTACCTTTCATAACGTCACCGCCATGGTTGGTGTCGGTGTCCTCAATCTTCCTTACGCCCTATCCCAACTTGGATGGTATTCCTTTTGTTGGATCTATATGCTCAAAAATTATTTTAGAATGACGTTTGCCAATAACATATGATCCTATAGGGTCACACGTTAAGCAAGTTGGCACATATTGAATATTTATTATTAATACAATTATTAATAAATAATCAACTCTTGTAATTAATTAGGGGAAATTATTATGTTATGAAAGTAATAAATCAAGAGAGTAAAAACAAGTTATTATATCATATAGTATGATTTAATAAGTCATGTACATGTTTTTGGACACTTTGGTTTCCACTCAACTTTCTAGTTACATGAGTACATCTACTTTGAGAAACTAGATTATTTCTCTCTCTTGTTGGCCAATTAGTCAAAGGGATGGGGAGGTTGCTTGCCAACCTCCCTCTTACACAACTCATGCTTCTTACATGCCATCACTTTGCATTTATTAGAAATATGGGTCTTAGATTATATATATGGGTATATAAGAAAGTGTAAGACCAAAAAACTAACAAGTTTTTCTCTCATTCCTTGATGAAAATCGTTCACTTCATTCTCTCCCACCTCTTGCATGTCTTTTGAAGCCTTTTGCAAGGGTAAGTGGTGTAGAACTGCTTCTCATTTAATGCTTAATTGTGTTAAGCACTTAAAGGATTAAGAAAGAACAAATACAAAAGGGAACCGACATTCCTTGTGCATTACTCTTGTTGGTGGATACATTATAGAGGAACTCTCCTTTGGGTTCTATTGCCATCTTCATCAACTTCCCAAAACCAAGTGGGATCAAAGTCTTCAAAGGTTGTCTTCTTTACATCCCATGGTTGTCAAATAATCTTTCTATATTTTTTAATTGGATCCTCTAGGTGGTTTTGTTAAAATGATCTTAAAATAAAAGTTATTTTTAAACCGCTTCTGTTTGCCGCTTAAAATTGTTTTACGCAAAATGATCGTTTTTAGCTTATCAAACATCATCAATGGTATCAGAGCCTCTTTTACATGTTAGAAATATTTATTTTAATGTTTGATCACCAAATATATTTTCTTTGGCAACTCGTAGTTTTATAATTGTTATATTTTTATGCAACTGATTTTTCCATGCATTTAGTTGTACAAAGTTGTCTTAGAAAACACAAAGTGTTTGTTTGTATATTTCATATGATGATGTTGTGTATAATCAAGCCATAAGGACCACTATGTTTTGTTTGGTTGATATTTATTTATACATGAGATGTAATATATAAATATGTATATTTTCATTTGGATGTAATAAATTAGTTAGACTAGTTTTATTCATTTTACCAAATATAATAAGATGAAGAAACGACAATCTTTGGAAGATTTGCCATGTCTTAACAACTTAAGACTATAACCCCAACCTTGAGCTTCTACTCTTGGTTTTGGGCTTAATGTCATGGTTTAAGTGTCATTACCTTCACAATACATGGTTCCTTAAAGTTCTTTTGCAAGCAAGAAATATCTTGGCAAGTGGGAGCCTGAAGACCTTTTGAAGTGTCCATTAAGTCCGTTAGAAATGATTTAATAATTCTTGTGATGGCTCACAAAAGTTATTCTAGAAAATGGCATGATTTATACACTTTTGATACATGCTTGTGATGTGAATTTTTTGTTATGTTTTATGTATGAAAATTGTTTCTACATGTTAAACATTATTTTTTTCTCATAAATTAACATCAATTGAAGTTTTAGAAATAAATATTTAAATTATAACGTAAGACATTTATAAATGAGTTTTTATTAAAAAGTAATTTTAAAACACTTAAATTTGAGTTTTTTTTCTTGAAAATGATTTTCATCGAAAAACTTTTAATAGTAAACTTTAAAATTTTTAAAATAGTTTAAAATGTTATTTGATCAAGAATCTTATGTGATAAAGGTCACCTAAGCATGAGTTGGATGATATGATCAAGAATCTTATGTGATAAAGGTCACCTAAGCATGAGAGACTTGAGGCATAGATGGGATCAAACATGCCAAGTTAAAAAACAGTTGTTTAGGATCACATAATCTAAGGATTACATTTGATGTAATTGGTATTCGCCACCTACCGAGTTGGATTAAGTGGATGGGATAAAGGTCACCTAACCATCAACTTGTTTTGTAACTTAGATTATAGACTTTAGTAAATTAATGTTTTAGAAAAAATAAAAGGCAATATTTTTTAAAGACTGAATATTAAAACTACTAAATGAATTCTGTCAAAATTTTGTAGATGAAAAAAATCCAAACTCATTACCATGCATTATCTTTCTCTTGCTGATATGCAAGAGTTAATAACATTTGACGGATATAATTTCAACGAATGACTTCGTCCTTGAGAATCATTCTCGAAAGGGATCATAAATTATATATTATTAAATTCCCTATTCCTAGACAACCCGCACTTTTATATTGATCTGAACATGATACCTGGTGGAAGCATCATTATTATAATGAATATGTATCTGACATCATACTGGGAACATTTTTCCTGACTTTCAGAAAGTCTTGAAAAACTTAGAAGCATATCAGATGTTTTGTCAAGTTAAGCAGATATACCTTCAGAACTGTAGAACCTAGTTCAAACCAGTTCAAGCATTAGTAGAATGCAAAACTGAAGAGAGTTACACTGGGTACCCTAAGAGGTCCGTAGTTCATGGAAAGGATACCTTTAAACCCAAAAAAAACAAGAAAGGCCCATAAAGACGGATCTTGTTTCTATTGGCAAGAAACAGGACACTGGAAGAGGAACCGCCCCTCTTATCTTAGAAATATTGGTCGGACCAGTAATTAAGGTATCCATAAAATAGAACATATACTTTTCTAATAACATTCAAGTATTTGATACTTTATGTTAATCTGATATTTGTTAATGTCTACAAATATTCTAGAAAAGTGGCCAGCTGAGAACAAACAAGTTGGAACGTCACTTTTGAAGATCATCATTTATGATTTGATCATAAAAGACTTGTATTGTAAAACAATGTTTGTCGTGAACCGTATATATTTTAAATTTAGCTTGTCTAAATTTATGTATCAGATAATTGATTATTTACTTCATAACTTTTCATAATAATCACATTCATATTCTGAAATGATTATTCTTATTTCAAGAACTAGATCTCCTAATAGAATAACAAAGTAAATATCAATGTTTTTATAAATTCAAAGTTCTATAAGAAAACACATTTTAACTCAAATATGATTTGAATCAAATTATCTATGACATTGTTATCTTTATTATAAACAGAATACACATATTCCAACTCCAAGAAATAGTTTTTGAAGGAAAATAAATATGTTTTTATTTGACATATGTGAATCTTATTTATAAAAGATTACTAATTATATTTTCACTAAATAGTAGAGAAAATAATTACTAAGGAATTATACACCGTGATGTATGACTTCCTTCTTAATGAATGTCTAGATTTAGTACGAGATACCTAAGCAACTTTATTAACAACTATAGTCGTTGTATTTTATATGATAAATGTGAATCTTTTAGAAGTTTTCAAATGAGAAGTTGAGAAAAAAACAGAAGTACCATCTAAAGTCGTGGTGATTATAAAGGATTATCTAAACCTTACTGGATATGGTTGACTTTTTAATCGGTAGAAATTATCTTCCTTTATCCTTTTGGGATTATGTCCATATCACTATTAAATGCATTTCGAATACAAACTCCAACCAAGAGGTAAATGAAAGATTTTCTATAAACATGGAAAGGCTCCATCCTTATTAATGTTTTAGAAGCCAATATATGACTAAATCTTCCAAAATCTACTAAGTACATATTTGTAGAATATTCTAAAAGAGTTTTTTAGATTACAAAAACCCACCAATAATAAGTCCTCTTATTCCTCTGAAAGTTGAGTTATTAGAAAGTAAGTTTCTAGTGACAAAGCAAGTGGAAGGCACATGGAACTTGAACTAGCTCAAGAACCATATCTTGATGTAGCAAGACTTGGCACTAGTTTTAACAAGAAATTGTTGAACATGAATAATATTTATTCAAAAAAAAACAGCTTGTTCGCATGTATGGTAGAAATCGTCTATAACATGAGAATTATGGAATCTCTCATTGATGAGTTTTATTAATAGTTTGTTGTAAATCTATCAACTACCAAAATGCTATGTTAGATCTGAATCTGATAAATGACTTGAAGCCATGAACATTGAGATGCTATCCATGTATAATAATCACGTATGAGCTTGATTAATCTTCCTCCCTGTAGTAAGACTACAAGGAGTAAGTGGTTCTTTCGGAAAGAAAAACATGGAGATCTATACACTTTTAGCAAGACTTGTTATAAATTTTCTCATACTCATTGACTATGACCAACCCTTTTCTCAAGTGGCTATGATTAGATCTATAAGGATATTATTTACTATTACCTCATAATGTGATTATAAGATATGGCAAATGGATTTCAAGAAAACCGCTTTCCTTCATAGACACCTTCTTGAAGATGTCTATATAGTTTAGCCTAGAGGTTTTGTTAATCCAAGATATCCTAACAAAGTGTATAAGCTTTAAGATTCAATTTTGGATATAAGGCAAACATCTCAAGGTTGGAATTGTCATTTTATTGTGAAAACACAAAGTATGTTTTACAACAAAATAAGGATAAACACCTGTTTTTACTCAGATTTAGTAGGACCATAATGATATTCCTAATCTTGTATAAATAAGACATACTTAATCATAAGAAATTACGTCCCGACTATGCAAGGCCCATTCGCCTTGACTTGGAAAGTATTTCTAAAATGAAAGACTCGGGAATGACAAAAATACAATATTAAAATGTAAAATCTATGGAGATAGATAAAGATGAATGTTAAAGTTTTAAATATTTTTGCATATGTTGACAATATCTTGAAAGAGATCAAGATGCAAGGTTTCCATGGAGGATCCTTGTCAATGCGACATGCCACTATATTGAGCTTGCCTAAAAAATAACTTAGCCCAAAGATTTAAACTAGATAAAATGATTATGCTCCATTTGCTTTTACAAATGAATTCATTATTATGCCATATGATACGTAAGACTATGTATATGATTATTCTATGACCATATCATAAGATACCAATAAGATACATAGGAAGGTCTTGAATATAAAGGACATTCTATGAGTACTTAAGAAGTACTAAGAGAATGTATATGAGTTAATCAGTTTTGAAGAATATATTTATGTGAAGAGCTACATAAGATGCTGACTTCAAAACACATTGATATAATTATGAATTATAATAGGACTATATTTATGTGAAGAGCTACATAATAGAATACACTGCTACTTCAGAAGTTGCATTCTAATATGATTGGGTGTATAGGTTGATTGAAAAACTAGGTTAAGTCCTTCCATCCAGGGATCACCTAAAAATATTGTATGATTTCAAGAATGTACTTGATCAAGCTAAAAGATAGTAAGTCATCTGAACACCAATCATGCTCTCCAAGATAATTAATCAACTATACTTAAAATAAAGTTGATTATGGGGACGATCGTATTCATAGAATTCATACAAATTAAATTTAGTATTTGGATATTGGAACAATATAAGCAATGTTTATTGTAATGACTTGATATATTGGATATGATATTTTCATTAAATAATTGTTGTGTTCTATATTAGAATGTTTAATCCTTGAGTAACCTGCTTATTCTAAATGTTCATAGTCGTTCATAGTTGTGAGAGCATCTATGAGGTAAGAATAATATGAATAGATTGGTTGATTTTCATGGAGATGAAAATGGCAAAGGCTTGCGACCAAAATTCATAGGTACTTGATTAGAGAATAATTATTGGACAATACCCGCATCAAAATCACTTTATGGATCGTTATCATGAGTTATATTTGATTAAGGTAATATATTTGTATTCTCCGACCTAAGAAACATATTTGGGACTTGAGTGTAGGAATTGTTGTGCTTTGACATGGTTTGACGTTGCTCCGTAATAGGAAATTATAAGGGCCATCATTGGGTATTGCATGAATTACATGATAGGCGTATGTAGTCAATATGAGATATTTTCCTCTTATTCGTTGAGAGTTAGACATCTAAGGCCTTAATCAAAAGTTGAACACCATATGAAATTGATTGCAATCTATGTCTAATGTTCAACATGATGTCTGTAACAAAGAAATAACTTATACCAATACCTTATAACCAATTGTGGCTTGGAGCACTTAGAATTGATTGTTGCTGGATGACACCTCATCATGTGTTATTGGGGTGGTGGTCTATTGCTAGACGTCAACCACTGTCTATGTCTATCTATAATCTATCTTGTGCAAGTAGGAGATTGTTGGATCTATATGCTCAAGAATCATTTTAGAATGACATTTGGCAATAACATATGATCCTATAGGGTCACACCTTAAGCAAGTTGGCACATATTGAATATTTATTATTAATACGATTATTAATAAATAATTAACTATTGAATTTAATTAGGAGATAATTATTTACTTTATGAAAATAATAAATCAAGAGTAAAAACTAGTTATTATTGTTGGATTAGGTGTCTAATCCATGACTTTATATTTATATTTATCTTGTTAATTGAAGCAAAGTCCATTTGGGTTGCCCTCATAGCTGGAGGTTAGAATAGAGTTCAGTAGAGTAAAAGGTTGATTTATTAATTGTTTAATAAATCAATAGAGTTAATTAAATGGTTTATTAATATATTTAAGTGTTAATATATTAATTAGAAAATATAATAATTAATTAAGATTTAATCTAGAATTAATTGGATTTAATTCAGTGATTAAATTAATTAATTAAAAGTGTAGGGACTGGTTTGTATTTATTTACTAGTTGAATAAATTACTGGCCAGTGGACAGGGGCCAAAGTTGGCGCCAATATGGAGGGAACTCCATAGTTGGCGAAAACCCTATTAGTGTTTAGAAAAGGCTTGGTCCATTTAGTCAGCAGGCTTGCCCATTTGGAGGCTCCTTAGGGTTTCTGCTGTAACCCTTGGAGGCTATAAAAGGAGGCACCTGGCACCCTCATTCTCTGCGCCACTTTCATCCAGATAAACTCTGCTGGACTGTTTTCTCCATTGCTTTGGGTATGACTTGCATTTGAGGCAGGACACTTGTGCTGCTAGCTTCAAGAACAAGATTCAAAGGTTGGTAATTCTTGTTTTAAACTTTAGAAATTATTATTGGCCTTTAGCTTTAGTTTATTATCTTCATAGAAGAAAACATAGATCTTTCTAGGGTTGAATGTGAACCATAAGAAATTATTTGTTCATTGTTTGCTAGAAAAGCCTTCAGTGGTATCAGAGACATGTTTGTTTTCTTGTGAATTGATATAAACTGCTTGAATGATTATTGCCTTGAGTGTTTTTGCCAAAAACTCTCTTGGAATGGCCTCAATTTCGTGGCCTAGGCTAGGGTTTCCTAACCCTAGCCGCCACCCTCTTTATTCCCCCCTTAATTGCTTGATTTGCTGCCTTAAATAGTTGGTTGTTGTTTTGGTAATTATTGGATAATTAAATAACTGGAACCCCTTATTCTTGGCATGCAATTTTCGAATTAAGGAATAAGGATAGGAAATTAATTTGATTAATTTTGTGGTCCCCCATTCTTGATTTAATTAGTTTAATTTAATTGATTAATTAAAAGACCAATTAAATCACTTAAACAATTAATTAAATTTTCGAAAAATAGAAATAAATTTGCGAAAATTCTTTGAAAATTAATTCTAAACTATTTTAATGAGATTAAAATATATCTTACATATTTATGATTAAAAGTTAATATTTATATATAAGATAAATTGGTTAGTCTTACCGCAAGTAGGCCTCATTCACAAAACTGTCCTCTAAAGAGGGTATAAGACGACTGACTATAAAATGTCAGTCTAATGGGTATCCACTCTTACCCACCGCTCTCCTAGTCAGTCGAGTGTCGTTAGCCGAACGGGTTTGATAGAACCGCTAAGCCTCTTAAAAGTATAATGCTAAAATTGAAAGTACTAGAACCTTGAACAAAAACCCAATCTAGTTACTTTAGGTTAAAAAAATGTGAATTGGTGCTAATCCATGGAATTGCAGATTGCATTTTGTGGAACGTTGGTGGAGCGTGTGTGGTTTACCGGCACGCCAACTGGGGTCCGCAAAGACTTGCAATGGGTTTCTTGATTTTGTCATTATTAACGGAGCGTGTGTGGTTAACCGGCACGTTAATTAGAGATGGCAATTGACTTCGAGAGTACCAAGCGAATTTGCATGGTTATTCACACCCGATTTGTGATCCTCGGCATCCCAGTCACAAACAGTAGGGCACATCCGAGACTAAACATGCCATTGAACAGTTCAATGTGTCTCAACAGATCTAGGAATTTCATAAGATGAAATTGATAAGTGTATTATCTACCTTAATGACCATTATGTTGTGATTACGGCATCCCTCTTCACACCATAGTTGGGATATTTTGGGTCCTAGCCTTAATAAATAATATATTGGGTAATTATTTAAAAGGATTAATTAAACTAATAAAATTCTGTTTATTGTAGATGTCTGAATCAAGTGTCTATTCTCCTCCCTCTCCTCCTTCACCCATTTCTGAGAGCATCAGAAAGCACCTGCTAAATATGGAAAGGCTGACTGGCCTTAACTGTAAGGAATGGCTTCGCAACTGGAGAATGGTTTTCGTCATTGCGGGCAAGCTTCATCTCACCGAGTATCCGATCCCGGTTCCACCGGAACAAGTCATCATAAAGAGCCTTTATGATAAGCGTAACCTCTTAGTTGATGAATCCAGAAAGATTCGTGACCTCATGCTACTGACCATTGACCCCGAGTTCTGCAAGGATTTTGAATCCTTGGGGCCATATGAGTTAATGCAATCGGTTGAGGAAAGGTTCCAAAAACCGGTTGAAGAGGAACGAGCTAGGATCTTCAAAAGACTTGCAGAGTGTAAGTTAAAAGAAGGAAGTAGCATCGATTCGCATGTTCTTCAGATTGAAGCGTACATAGGCGAGTTGCACAAACTTGGTTATTCCATGAGTCAGGAGTCGAGTGTTAACACTCTACTCGCTTCACTGACCAGTAAGTACGATCTGTTCATTCAGACGTATAGAAAGGAAGACCAGAAAAAGACCTTAATGGAAATGCGTCCACTATTGACTTTATTCGAGTCACTCTTGGATAGGCATAGCTCCAATGGTTCAGCTACTTCTGGATTAAGTCTAGTGGGAAGACGCAGCAAGAAACGATCCAGATCGCCTGGATGTGTCTTAAACTGGGAATCCACAGAATCGGATACAGTCGCGAAAAGATTGGAAGACGCTCCAAGGTCAAAATCTTTTGAAAGCTCAGGTATATCTAAAAAACCTCAAAACTCCTGTTCCATAATTCCTTGATGCATAATGTGATAGTCACATTTTGGTTTGTGTGCAGGGAATCAGTAAGGAACGGGACTTTGGCGCATATGAGCACATTTGGATTGGTTTTCCGGCTCATGCGGTTTTGAAGTTTAGTTAGATATTGAAATATTGTTATTAGCTTTTAGATACGTAAGACATTGTCTATCATATAGTACATTGTTCAAGGATTTTGTTTTTTAATAAAATTGTCGTTTAATTTCTTTTAACATCTGTTGTTTGAAATTATCCTTGAAATGTTGTATGATTCTGTTGAATGCATTATTGATGATAACTTGAATATTGAATGCATCCAAAGTGTTTGGATCTTAGGAATTGTGTCTTTTATGATTGTTAAGATAGATATTACAAGAATCAATTCAACCAAAGGACCAGTTGGACAGGACTTTGGAATCATTTGACTTAGAGTCTCATGATGAATTGAGTTCTTAATGTGTTAAGAAATGAATCAACCAAAGATCCAGTTGGACAGGATTTTGGAATCATTTGACTTAGAGTCAGATGATGATTAAGTTCTTTATAAAGCACATGTGGCAAGAAATGAATCACCCAAAGATCCAAAGGATAGGATTTTGGAATCAATTGACTTAGAGTCAACTGAAGATTGTAAGTCTTGAACAGAATTAACAAAGTCATAAGTTTACATAGAGATGTAAAAGAGATTGAGATTAGGAGCAACGAACACATCAGTTGCTGTGTATTGCTGACACGCCTAGGTCGTCGTGCGGTCAAAAATAAAGAAAAACCTAACACATACTAGTACAGTGGTAGTCAGGGTCGATCCACAAGAGCTTCGTGGTTAGACTAAATGACAGATTACCAACTAGTAGTGTCACGCTACAGTCGGAGGATCTAGTTTCTAAATGCTCAACTATCCAAAAATAATAACCAAACAAAGTCCGGCCAAGCATAAGCTAAGCTCAACTCAACCTAACCTAGTCACTTTCTGAAATCAGAAGTGCATCTCTGAATCAGAAGCAAACAAAGGCATCCAAACCAAACAAGGCATAACCTAACTAATAACTGAGGTTCTGACTGAACAGTTACTAGCTAAAGTCCAATGCCCAAATCTACCCTAATTGGCTACTGATTTCAGCAAAGGAAAACAGTTCCAAACAAGGTCAAAATAACATTCAAACACAAACCAATAACCAAAACCAAACACAAACATCCAAAACACCGAAAACCCAAGATTAATTGTAACCAAATGATTTCATTAACCAAAACTGAATTCCAAACATTCAAACAGTAACTAAACACCACTAAAACATAAACCTAAGCTTGGTATCAATGGTTGTCACTCCCAAAGATACAAACTAAAGCTTACAAATATCTAACTAAATGAAATAAAAATCCAAAACATGAAAATACCAATTGAGAAGTTGCTGGAACGAATTCTTGGAGTCAAAGAGCTTCAAGGTCGATTTTACACCCGGTCTTTGCTAGGGTTTTCGGCTGAAATTGCATCTATTTATATTTGCAAATTTCCCGCAGCCGCGCCGCGCAGATGAAGAATCCGTGGCGCGCGTACTAATCTTTTCCCATTTCTTCGGCATTTGAATGTGTTACACCGCCTTAAGCCCGCGTCGCGCGTATCATAGATCCGCGGAGCACGTACGAGTTTCCTTGATTTTTCATTCTTTTCCAAACTTCTTCCTTTTGCACGCTTTTAGGACCTGTTTCCATTCTTTTTCTCCAAATAAGTCCTGGCACGAAAAGTGAGAATACCCAGACATATCTGATAGAATTTCATCAAGAACAGGGCTCAACAACGCCTAAAATGCTTGATATCACTAGGCGTTGTCAAACACCCCACACTTGTGCCTTGCTTGTCCCCAAGCAAGAGAGTTTTTAACAAATTATAATAAGGAATCAAATAATTTTTGACTGTGTTCAGTTTCAAAGTTTATTGCTCTTTGAGTTAGAGTGGAATAGTTCGCGAAAACATAATTAAATTGTTCTTTGGAATTCATGGCTTTCTAGAGAACCCTTGATTACAAATTTTCTGTCCACAATGAAGTGTACGTACTCATTCAGATTCTAAAGGCCATTAAGGAATTTTCCATGACTTTCGATGTTGTCCGTGTAGCGAGCTTTCAGAAATACCATCCCAGACCAGACGATCTTAGGTGGTAAGGTGCATAAGTCCCACCCATTTTAGACTTACCGGCTCGAACAACAAAGGCCACAGATTTTCTTTTCCTTCCTAAATTCCAATCCTAAAACAGCTCAATCTTCTAAACTCGTAAAAACTCAACTTATTTGACTAACTAATAGCATGATCACAAATAAACAGTATTTATTGAAAAATACTAGTGCTATCACAATCACAAACCATTCAATTCAAAATTGCAATTTATTAAAAAAATTTGAAAAATATTGCTAAAAATTGAAAAATTGATCATTTCTACAAAAATTTCAAAAAAATTCTCTCTTTCGACCGTCCACAACCCACACTTAAAACCGTACAACGTCCCCGTTGTACAAAAATTATTTCAAAACAAGGGAGCAAGAGTTACCCCTTTTTGGACGATAGACTGCTTGGTGCTCAATATCATAGGTATAATTGCGAACGAACAGATCCTTGATTTCGTATTCCGGAGTTGTAGTGCTACAGTGAACACGCCGGTGGTTGAGACAAGTGGAGGGGGCACGGTGACCCCACACTTGTCTGAGACAACTCCTTCCCGTTTGATATATCATGCATAACTCAACAAACAAATTAAAAAGCAAACATAACAAAATAAAATATGAACAAAATATACAGATAGAGGTGTCATAAGTTTTGTACATATATCCCAAAAAATAAAATATAAAAAGAAAGAAAGAAAAAAATACATCAATCACTATCAGGTGGCCTGGAAGGTCCAGCCTCGTGATCGTGGGCCCTAGCTGGGAATGGTCGGGGGCGCTGACCCTGCGCTGATGCAATCTGTAGGAGTACCTCCAGTCGGTGCATGGCCGCTGGGTCCTCCTGCGGCTATGGCTCTGCCGGGGCTGCTGGTGCTGGCTCTGGTCTCCGGCGTCTCCTGGGAGGCTCTGTAGGTGCCCGGATGAACTGCCCCAGGCGCTGCTGCTCAATGAGCCGCATCCTCTCCAAGGTGCGTGTTGTCTTGCGAGATGGAGGTAGAGCGGTCAAGGAGGCAGCCACGGGGGCAGTAAGAATCCCATATGAACAGGCCAGGCGGGTAATGAAATACCCCCTGGCCAATGGACTGCTGGCGGAAGCTCCCGTCGAGTGAGTGGAGAGGGCAACTGCGAGGGCAAAGGGGAGGTGGAGGAATCGGGACGGGTCGAGGAGAGCCCAAAAGAATGTCATGTCCTCCCCGGACACCTTCTCGCCCCCCTCCCGCTGCATGATGGAGGTGGAGACGATGCGGTGCATGAGGCGGTGGAGTGGGTCACGGAGGTGGCTCTCCCTCCAGGTCCCTGCGTCGTACATAACATTGGACAGTGGTGTCCAAATCTCCATGTTGCCAGGCCTCTCCGGCTGGCCCTGAATGCACGCCCCGAAGAACTGGGTGAAGTGGCGGTGCTGAAGATCCGCCGGGGTGTATAGCCCAACTCTCCTCCCAAACTCCCGGAGGTTGCACTCCCTCTGTGCACCTCCCAGTCGAAATCGGATGATCCTGGATCGTGGGTCCGATGCCCGAGGAGCGAAATGGATCGTGGAGAGAAACTCCAATAGCAGCTCGGTGTAAACCACGTTCTCGTCCGTGGCCATGATCCTATCCCAGCCACGGCAAATAAATGAAGCATCCTCGTGAGTCCAGGTGCGATGTAAGAATGGCTCGATCGCACCCCATAGTCCTGCATCCCTCAGTATATCCCTGTCAATGACCGTCGCCTCGAGAACCCGACGACTAGTCAATGCGTCCCTCCACGAAATGTACTCCGCGGAGCTAGCCAGTCCCTCGGGGAACTGGAGGAAAGCGTGCTCTAATCTGAACATCATCTGCAAAAAGAAACACATGGCCACCAAAACGAAAAAATGTTGCAAAATTAGTCCTTTTCTTCTCCACCGCACCGCGGCGCGGCCCAAGAGCAAGGGCGCGGCGCGGCGTGCGTCTGTTTCAAAACCCATTCCCAAAATCGCGATTTAACCTGCTATAACTCGATCCAATCATACCACAAGGTAGCCTAAGTGCCGACTAACTCATCTAGGGTCTCTATTTGGCAAAACAAACACCCTATGAGTTAGCATTGGCGATTCTAAGTTTTTGAACTTTTTTGAATAAATCACTAAAATTAACTACCTAATCACTAGTTTTAAGAGTAATAAGTAGTTAGAATAGTGTACCTTGGTAGTAGAAACAAAAATGAGCAAGAAAAATTGCAAGAGAAATTCGTCAATCAGAGCTCCGAGTCGTGTGGAGTTGGGTTGAGTCGCGACTTACCTTATATAGGAGAAAACCGACTGATCATTTCCCGCGTCGCGGATTTACGCTTTGCGCGTCGCGCGTGTCACCAAATCAACCCCTGCGCATCGGGTTGGTTTACGACCCCGCGTCGCGTAATTCAAAATCCTGCGGCGCGGTCTTCAAAAATTTCAAAACTTCTCACACGACCCCACACTTATTTTAGCCACTAATACCTGCAAAAAGATTGATGTATTTTCATACTTAATTCAAAGAAATATAGATCCTAACTTATGACACGATGGGTTGCCTCCCAACAAGCGCTAAGTTTAACGTCTTCAGCCAGACGTACTATTTCTATGCCGAATCTTCTTCTTCTTGAACCCTTGATGACATCTGTTTGAATCCTGGCATGAAGTTGTTGGCCATCATTGACATGAGAGATGTGAGTTGAGTCATTCGATCGCTCACACCGCTAATCCACTGTTGCTGAGATTCCAGGAGCTTAAAAACTTTTCCCTCTCGTTCTCTTGATTCCTTTTCATACTGCTGGTGTCTTGCTTCCATCATTTCTATCATGTCCAGCAGCTGCTCCTTTTCGATAGTGGATAACGGGTGGTCCTTGGTTTCTTTTAAAACCTCTTCTTTTCCTCCTTCTCCCATACGTGTCCAAATATTTTCTTTACTCTTGATCCCAGGCTCCATTAATATCCTTCTGTCCATTTTTTTGCCATTTTCTTCTGAAAGGTAATGATACAGGATTTCCAAACATGTTCAATCTTCTTTTCCCTGTCCAAAAGAAAATGTCCATGTCTCCTGTCTTGCAATCAATCACCGAACCAGCAGTAGCTAAGTATGGGCGTCCTAAGATGAGTGCAGGTGCATCATCCAGGCTTTCATATTCCATAACCAGAAAATCCACGGGATAGAAAAAGTCCCCAACTTTGACTATGACATTCGTCAGTCTTCCCCGAGATACCTTTGTTGATTGATCAGCCAGCTGTAATACAACTTCTGCTGGCTCTATTTCTTCATTTTTGTACTTATCGTACAGGTATCCTGGCAGGATATTAACACTTGCTCCCAAATCTAACAAGGTGTTCCGAATGACCACATCTCCTACAGTAGTAGTGATCAATGGTGATCCAGGGTCCTTTTCCTTTTTGGGCAGTGTTCCCAATAACGCTTCACTTGCTTTCACAGTCAACCTTACAGTTTTTGGTGTGGGTGCTTTACTGTTCCCGTTTTGTTCACA
The DNA here is from genome assembly GCA_023525715.1 of Cichorium intybus. NCBI lineage: Eukaryota > Viridiplantae > Streptophyta > Magnoliopsida > Asterales > Asteraceae > Cichorium > Cichorium intybus. The sequence continues at coordinate 36,772,250 of CM042010.1, read as the reverse complement.
CATTTCTTGCAGAATTATGGTATCTTCAGGGGCATCCTTAAGCTCATCCCACAGGGGTTGGTTCATTAAAGGCCCCATTGATTTGGGTGCTTCCTGCTTCTTCTTTTCTTTCCTATTCTTCTTTTTCTGCTTGATTCCCGCTATCGTCGAGTGCTCCTCTTCTTTGTCTATTTCTGGTTGAGTTTCCTTCTCAACAGGAATTCCTTCTTCCTTACCTTCCTCACTTCCTAGAACTTTCTCTTCTTCCCCTGGTTTCACTTCACTTCCTACTTCAAACAAGTCTTCCAAAACGACTTTTCGCCATCCAGATTCGACAGTGTTAACTTGCTCTTTTCCTGGTCGCTGATTATGAGTAGGGTTGACCTCTGTAGCACTTGGCAATTTTCCACTGTCTCTCTTTTGCTGATCCGCAGCCATTTGTCCAATTTTTCGTTCCATGTTTGCAATGGCTTTTGCATTTGCTTGAGATTGTTGTCGCGTAGCAGTGACCATCTCGTACATCTTAGCAAACATTTCTTCATGAGTTCCCGGGGCGTTGTTGGTAACATTATTGGGCCCCCTGCTGTTGTTATTGCTACTATTTCCATTTGTATTTCCATTGTGGTTGTTGTTATTTGCAGGCTGATGTGTTCTAGGCTGATTGGTCGATTGACTCTGGTAATTGTTTTGCCTAAAATTCTGCTGCTGTCCTTGATTGTATGGCCTGTAGGGTCGTCCATTATTATGCTGGCCTTGACCCTGGCCATAAATTTGATTCGCCTCTTGAGTCTTAGGTCCTCCTTGACCTCCTTGCGATGGATTCTGTGGTCCATTTTGCAGTGTTGACATGAGCCTGTCAAACTTGTTATTCAGTTCACTAATTTCCTTCTTCACTTCCTTCTTCCAGTCAGCATCGGCTCCCACTGCTGCTGCCGTACCTACAGTCTTCCTTGTAGAAAAGTTTGCCTTGGAACCATTGCTCAATTGTTCCAAGAACTGCCAAGCTTCCTCTGGGTCCTGCCACATAAATGTCCCACTTGATGAGGCATTTATCATGGCCTGATGCGTCTCACTGACTCTTTCGAAGAATAACTTAACTAGCTGCCACCTGGGAATTTCGTGATGTGGGCAGGATCGTAACAACTCTTTCAACCTATCAAAGGCTTCGTGGAAAGCCTCTCCTGGCTTTTGCTGGAAGTCCTAAATGACCCTTCTGATTTCAGTTGTCTTACTTGCTGGATAAAATTCCTGAAGAAACTTTGCCTTAAGCTGGTCCCATGTGGTAATGCTGTTCGATGGCAAGGATGTAAACCAATATTTGGCCTTATCCTTAAGAGTGAATGGAAACAGTCTAAGTCTAAAAATGTTTCTATTGGTGTTCCTAGGGTTATTAGCATTAGCAATTGCTAAAAACTCATATAGATGATTATAAGGATCATCTTGCTTATACCCTCTAAACTCTGGCAATATTCCTAATAACTGAGGTCTTATTTCTACTTGAGAATCAATGTTATCAGGAATATAAATTGGCGATGAATCATCATATTCCCGTGGTTGGAAATGTGATGCAACCGATTGCCTTCTCGGTTGTGCGAAATGTAAGGGTTGAGTGGGATTACCGTAAAGATGATCGTTATAGTCCCGCTGACCTTGTGGCTGTTGATAATGTGGTGCTCTTCTGGGAGGTCCCCGACCTCGGTTCCACTGTGGTTGTGGTGCTGGTGGCACCCATCCCTCGTCTTCCTCGTCATATCCCTCCTCTGTCTCTGGATAATGGTATTGTGGCTGAGGAGTTTGTTGATAGTGTATCGGTTGTGTAGGTTGGAATGTGGGTTGAGGTTTAAAAAGAACGTGTTGTGGTTGAGAGGTTGGTGTCTGCTGTCGAGAAACTAGGGTGCCATCACGGGTCGGCTCTCCCCAAGACATTGCAGAGGTAAATGGATTGGTAGATTGCGGTTGTGAAGCGGGTGTAAATGGTGGGACAGATGGTGGAGTGCATGATGGTATGGGTGCACGGGCTGAAACTGCACCACCAGAAGCACTCGTGCTCCCGAACTGAAACTCTGACAGTGGGGGAATAGAAAACACCCCCGTTGCCTCACCTGATGGTTCCTGGGAAACACTTACTGTACTACTACTAACCTGACTGAAATTCATGATATTTAAACGCCTACGGGCACGGATTTTGCGCGCAGTACGCTCAATCTCAGAATCAAAATGCAATGGGGATAATTGCTTACCCCTGCGGGTACGCATGCACTAGTGCAACACGCCCACAAAAATCAAAAACAAGATTAACCAAATGAAATTTTCAAACAAGAAACAAGTTCCTACTAATCACTTAATCTAAGCTCACAGCTCCCTGGCAACGGCGCCAAAATTTGACACGCCTAGGTCGTCCTGCGGTCAAAAATAAAGAAAAACCTAACACACACTAGTACAGTGGTAGTCAGGGTCGATCCGCAGGAGCTTCGTGGTTAGACTAAATGACAGATTACCAACTAGTAGTGTCACGCTACAGTCGGAGGATCTAGTTTCTAAATGCTCAACTATCCAAAAATAATAACCAAACAAAGTCCAGCCAAGCATAAGCTAAGCTCAACTCAACCTAACCTAGTCACTTTCTGAAATCAGAAGTGCATCTCTGAATCAGAAGCAAACAAAGGCATCCAAACCAAACAAGGCATAACCTAACTAATAACTAAGGTTCTGACTGAACAGTTACTAGCTAAAGTCCAATGCCCAAATCTACCTAATTGGCTACTGATTTCAGCAAAGGAAAACAATTCCAAACAAGGTAAAAATAACATTCAAACACAAACCAATAACCAAAACCAAACACAAACATCCAAAACACCGAAAAACCAAGATTAATTGTAACCAAATGATTTCATTAACCAAAACTGAATTCCAAACATTCAAACAGTAACTAAACACCACTAAAACATAAACCTAAGCTTGGTATCAATGGTTGTCACTCCCAAGGATACAAACTAAAGCTTACAAATATCTAACTAAATGAAATAAAAATCCAAAACATGAAAATACCAATTGAGAAGTTGCTGGAACGAATTCTTGGAGTCAAAGAGCTTCAAGGTCGATTTTACACCCGGTCTTTGCTAGGGTTTTCGGCTGAAATTGCATCTATTTATATTTGCAAATTTCCCGCAGCCGCGCCGCGCAGATGAAGAATCCGCGGCTCGCGTACTAATCATTTCCCGTTTCTTCGGCAGTTGAATGTGTTACACCGCCTTAAACCCGTGTCGCGCGTATCATAGATCCGCGGCGCGTGTACGAGTTTCCTTGATTTTTCATTCTTTTCCAAACTTCTTCCTTTTGCACGGTTTTAGTCCCTGTTTCCATTCTTTTTCTCCAAACAAGTCCTGGCACGAAAAGTGAGAATACCCAGACATATCTGATAGAATTTCATCAAGTAGAACACAACTGGTTGTACTCCGTGATATTTGTGAATCAGTATGACGAATATGGCTTCGCTTATCAGAATAAGCGATTGAATTAAAACCTTGAATCGTTCAAGGACTTCAAAGGAAGTACAAGATCCGTAGAACCTGAGTGACAACATAAACTGGGAAAATGTTTCACAGTTATTCTCTTCCAAGAAAATTAATAGTTATAATGTGTCTTAGGGAAGATGATGGAGCATTGGTCGAAACAGTTCGATCCTCAATGTATGAGATACATTGCCAATTAGTTTCCAATAAATTGAATACTATACCAGTCAGACCACATAAACCATATTCCAACCACATCCTTCGACTAAGTAGGTTTTGCAGACACTGTCTGAAATGTAAAGCTGGGATTGTCCCACTTGTACATTAAAAGTCCAGGGTCTTGTAGTGTTCGTCCGAACCTCATGACTAGCCTGAACCTAATCAGATATGTCATTTCACTGGCTATTCCGCTGTACCTGGAAAAGAAAGAGCTCTTTTAGAAAGAACTCATGTTCTAAGGAAACAGTGGGAGTTTGGGACCGTCCTGAATGCGTTCAGGATTAGCCAAGTGAAAGAACCTTTAGTAATCACTAGGCTTAGAGCAGAAATCAGATTTCTGTTTTAATACTGACATAGTCTTCTCTTGACCAGTAGCATTGATCACCGTCATAAGTAATTATGATCGGGGTGACATACCGAATAGTAGTAAATCACTATAGTTGGTACGGATTTTCAATCCGACTACTTGGAAGCATTGGTGAGCCCGGTTGCTGCAAATTAAGAGAACTTTAGGACGAGATACAGTCTATGTGACAGTTTGATTGATTTTACAACTGATCTTAAAACCAGTGGGAGTAATCATCAAAAGAAACCAACATGGACAGAAACGTACCTTCATAACATCTGGTTGAGTGAGACGATACTCAGAGTCAAGTAATTGACTCCGAGAGAAGCACTCTCAATAGAAGATGAAATCCGAAAGGATACTGCATAATGTAAGTCATTAGTGGAGCGCGTGTCGATCACTGGCACACTAATGAGGAGTCACAAAGAATATGCCAGTATAAAGGTACGTGGGCCCAGGATTACCCCATGGGCATCTCGCAAGAAAGGATATTCAGATTCTCAAAATATGCCAAAGGATTGGATTTTGGGAAAGAGCTGAAAGATATCCGTTAAGATGTCAGAAAGGTTTGGATTCTCAAAATGTGCCAAAAGTTCTGGATTTTGTGAATAGTCCATAACCGTGTCAAAGCCAGCGGGAGTGTCTCTGTTATCTACTATCTCCATATGTGTATTGCATAATGATTATAGGAAACGTCTCTTTTCATTACAAAGTGTAATGACTTGGTGTTAAGAGACGGATCACTGTGAAAGACTTAATAGAGATACGGCATGCTCAGGTGGTTACGAACGTCTATGAGATAGATCGAAACTCTGCCAAAATGATCTTGATGAGACTCAAGATGCATTTCCTAGGAAATAGTTTTCTATCATTGCAATGTGTAATGATTTCGCATGAGAAATATAAAGAAGGTGCAGCATACTCACATAATCCATAGACATCTATCAGATAGATGTTGTCATCAGTATGGACCTAGCCATAGTAAGTATGATCTTGATAAGATTCAATATGCATGGAAAAAAGTCTCCGAAAGGTTATAGTTATTAAAAGTCGTGACACAAGGATTATAAGTAATCCTAATATTCCAAAAAGAGTTTGGAATAGGACTAGATCGAATCCAACAAGTTTCTTGGATCGATAAGAAGTGTCATGAACATGTCTTGATGACGTAGTGCTTAGAGCATACTGAGTCAGATTCAGGATATGACCTGGCTGGGAATACTTAATAGATTTTGTACCTACATGAGAAATCATTGGAAAATGATTAGGGGTGAATGTTGATAACAATTTGAAAAGAGTTTTTAAAAAATAAGGACTTAATGGTTAAAGAATTTCGTTGGCATTCCAATGGAGCGCGTGTGGCTCACCGGCACATCGTAACACCTCGAAATAGTCTTAGGGTGCAGTCATGTGGACTAAAGATCCCGAGAACCATGGAAAGTCACAGTACATAGAATGGAGTTGTTAGTGAGAATGACGGTATGACCAAAATTGAGATATCATCGGAAGAATACCAGATTGGATAAAGTGTATAAATGTATAACATTTGAATACATAGAAAGAGTGAAAGGTCAAGTAGACATAGATACATAACACGAATTAAATAGTTTAAAAGGAATCTAGAAACCGATAATAGTTTTATGTAAAATCCGACTTGGTGATTACGTCGTGGAGACTTGGTAATTAGGCAAGAGTAGCCACCAATCAGATTTTATATTTCAATTTTGCATGTTTCACTTCCCGAATAATTTGATTATTCAAAAGTCCACAGTCGCTCATATTTTTCGGGAGTAAGTATGAACGAAGACTGTCGTGAATTGGTTTGTAGATTATCTAAGGAGTTAGACATTGCAGTAAGACTGCTACAACGTTCATGAGTACTTAGAAATAGAGATTTGAGTATTGGATAAACCCGCGCTCAATAGATTGCTTCATGGATTACATCACGAGCAATGTTGAGACGATAATATTATATGATCTTGAAGCGGAGACATATGAGTTGAAATTTACGAGTCGGTTGTGCATTGATAATACGTAAACGCATCGGTAACTCGATGTTATAAAATGCATTGTTGTGTACGATTTGATAAGTAAAAGACACAAACATATGAGTCGAAGCTTATTCGTTCCGTGACCCTGGTGGGAAACAGATATCTGTAGGCCTCTCGATGATTTTGAAGTTGACTATAGTGCTGGCCAGCCTGGACTAAATTGATGTGTTCAATTAGAAGTCCGAAAGTCATAAGCAGAATCGGAAATCGGGAAACAGAGTATCGGACAGAGATTGATCTCAATCCATGTCTCGTGTCTGAAAATATCTTGTTGGACGAAGGATCATATGATCACTTATCTATGGACAGAGCTGAGTGGGTCAGAGTTCAGCAGCAGTTTCTAGGAAGCTGCAGGTTGTTTATTAATCAGAAGATAAATTAAAGTCATAGACTTATCCAAGTGGGAGACTGTTGGATTAGGTGTCTAAGCCATGAATTTATATTTATATTTATCTTGTTAATTGAAGCAAAGTCCATTTGGGTTGCCCTCATAGCTGGAGGTTAGGATAGAGTTCAATAGAGTAAAAGGTTGATTTATTAATTGTTTAATAAATCAATAGAATTAATTAAATGGTTTATTAATATATTTAAGTGTTAATATATTAATTAGAAACTATAATAATTAATTAATATTTAATCTAGAATTAATTAGATTTAATTCAGTGATTAAATTAATTAATTAAAAGTGCAGGGACTGGTTTGTATTTATTTAATAGTTGAATAAATTACTGGCCAGTGGACAGGGGCCAAAGTTGGCACCAATATGGAGCAAACTCCATAGTTGGCGAAAACCCTATTAGGGTTTAGAAAAGGCTTGGTCCATTTAGTCAGCAGGCTTGCCCATTTGGAGGCTCCTTAGGGTTTCAGCTGTAACCCTTGGAGGCTATAAAAGGAGGCACCTGGCACCCTCATTCTCTGTGCCACTTTCATCCAGATAAACTCTGCTGGACTGTCTTCTCCATTGCTTTGGGTGTGACTTGCATTTGAGGCAGGACACTTGTGCTGCTAGCTTCAAGAACAAGATTCAAAGGTTGGTAATTCTTGTTTTAAACTTTAGAAATTATTATTGGCCTTTAGCTTTAGTTTATTATCTTCATAGAAGAAAAACATAGATCTTTCTAGGGTTGCATGTGAACCATAAGAAATTATTTGTTCATTGTTTGCTAGAAAACCCTTCAATTATATCATATAGTATGATTTAATAAGTCATGTATAAGTTTTTACACGTTTTGGTTTCCACTCAACTTTCTAGTTACATGAGTGCATCTACTTTGAGAAACTACATTATTTCTCTCTATTGTTGGCGAATTAGTCAAAAGGATGGGGAGGTTGCTTGCCAACTTTCCTCTTACACAACTCGTGTTTCTTACATGCAATCACTTAGCATTTATTAGAGGTATGGGTCTTAAATCTTATATGTGGGTACATTATAAGAAAGTGTGAGACCAAAAGCTAACAAGTTTTTCTCTCATTCCTTGATGAAAATAGTCCACTTCATTCTCTCCTTCTATTGTATGTCTTTTGAAGCCTTTTTGAAGTGTAAGTTGTGTAAAAGTGCTTTTCCTTTAGTGCTTAATTGTGTTAAGCACTTAAAGGCTTAAGAAGTCACAAATACAAAAATGAACTAGAGTTCCTTGTGCCTTACTCTGGTTGGTGGATACATTATAGAGGAACTCTCCTTTGGGTTCTCTTGCCATCTTCATCAACTCTCCAAAACCAAGTAGGATCAAAGTTTTCAAAGGTTGTCTTCTTTACATCCTATGGTTATCAAATAATCTTTATATATTATGTTGGATCCTCTTGGTGGTTTTGTTAAAATGATCTTAAAATTAATTATTTTAAAACCGCTTCCGTTTGCCGCTTAAAATTGTTTTAAGCAAAATGATTGTTTTTTGCTTATCAAAACCCATCACCTTTTTATTCAACCCAAGTCTTCTTTATAAGATTATGGATAATGTTTAATTATGATTAATTAGAGAATTCTTATTTAGCAATTGTTTTGCTAGTAATCTCAAGAAATCATGGAGGTTGAGTTGGCTTGCATAATTATGGCTTTGCGTTAATTAAATTTGACAAGATTTTTAATGAGTTATGTATGAATGATGCTAATTATCATATGGTTAGTAAATATTAGCTATTTGAAAGTTTTAATGACCAAGAACCATCAAAGTAAGATTCTTGAACATTCAATAATAGGAATGCAACATTGTGGAATGGATTATTATGTTTTGGAAGCTGGGAATGTGGTAGTATCATCAAATATATCAAGTATGAAAGATTGGATTTTCCATAGGATTGAAGTTGGTATTGTGTCAACTAGGAATGTGTGTGTGTGTGTATATATATATATATATATATATATATATATATATATATATATATATATATCCATAATGTCTTAATGGATTAAGTGGTTTATGAGGAATCTTCATAGATGAATGAATTATGATATAGGTGTTAATAGGTGATGAAAATATTGGTAAAAAGAGAAAGGGTGCAATAAAGACCTATATATCTCTTTTCTCAATACAATGTTAGTACATGAGGATATTTTTATGGGTATATAGCAAACAAGAAATTCAAATTTTCATGTTTATACAATGAACTATGTTTTGAATCTATGAATCATTTAAGAGTTTCAAGTTTTACAATGAAAAGCTACAAATTTTGGTTTTTAAAGAATATGGAATATATTGTTTTGTCAACATAGTTTTAAAGGTTGTTGAGTCTTGTATCAAGTTTTCCATCAAAACTTTTGAACTTAGACCTTATGTGTTTAGTCATTTGAAATTGATTCATTATGTTTAAGATAAAGTTTGAGTTATCCCTTTTTGGAATTGATTTATTGATTATGGATTTGTAAAATTGTTACTTATTAGTGAATGCATTCATGTGTGTGAACGTTCGAACTAGATCTCTCCTAAAAATGAGATGTCACTTAGGCTCTACTAGGATTGTACCTCCCGTTACGAAGTGGAAGTCTCCTATGTTACCCTTGGTATGGGTGAATGTGTTTCATCCTATTTTGGATTCGCATTATCCTTAGTAGGTTGAATGTTTTCCAATACTTTGGACCTTTACGCTTATTATCCTTGGTAGTTTGGAGGCTTTTCGATACCTTAGACCTTTTACGCAAGAAAAACCTTGTAGGGTGGGTGTGTCACACTCTATGAAGGGAGATTAGCACGGGGACGCCCGTGTCATTGTTTTGTTACTTTTAGTTTTGTTTTCTTTGATTTACTTTTGAAAAGTTACTAGTATTTATTGAAATTTTGATACTTGATCCCATATTTTATGTCGTCATATGTTAATAAAAATATTTTGTACTAATGGTTTTTTTCATATCTTGTTTGGGTCTAAAATCCATGTATCTCACGAGGAATTTATGTCTAACGTATATTTGTTTAGCTTCCACAAAGTTATGTACTTAGGTGGCTTAGAAGAATGACTTAGAAGGCTATGGAACTAGTAGGACTTTTGTGATTGGGAAATTTAGTAATTACATTGCTTTGTCTATGCATTTTGATCCTATATATAGTAACCTCGTGGTAGTGTACTTTTCTAAATTATTAACTTGTTTGTTTTTGTTAAACCACATTTTTTTATCATTAAAATGGTGTTCTAATTATGTGATGATTTTATGGGGTGTTACACAGATAACATTGGTTTGATAGGTTTTGGAGTCTATCTTATAATTCTACTCCTTGACGGGCCGACCAGGCTACCCATGTCTTAGGTAAGCCGAATAGGTTACGATGCCCACCCGACTATCTTTATCTTTAGCTGGCCCAATAGCTTCTGATTTCTATCCAGCCGTAACTTAGATGAGGTATTCTGCCTTCGTCTTATTCGTATCAGTTCTTGCTAGGTGTGGTCTCAAATTATATATATATATATATATATATATATATATATATATATATATATATATATATATATATATATATATATATATATATATATATATATATATATATATATATATATATATATATATATATATATATATATAAGACGGTGGAAATTTTCTGAAACGGGAAGATGCAATCATAACTACTCATTTTAGAGATCAAAATATAAAAAATAAAAAATATAATAAAATAGGCTAAAATAATGGAAATTTTTTTTATTTAAAAAATTTTTCTAATAATTCTCGATATTTTTCTTTCTAAACACACTTTTTAAAAATAAAAAAAAACCTAGAAAAGTCAAAAAAAATTCAGTGAAATTTTTTTCTTTAAACGCCAATTTTTTGTTTGAATAAAAAAATGATCCAAATAATAAATAAATATCTTTTTTTCATTTATTTTGCATTTTTTTGTTTACATTTAAAATGAACAGTTAGGATTACGTCTCTCCGTCTCACAAAATCTTCACCATCTGATATGAACCTAACTATATACACACACACACACACACATATATATATATATATATATATATATATATATATATATATATGTATGTATGTATGTATGTATGTATGTATGTATGTATGTATGTATGTATGTATGTATGTATGTATGTATGTATGTATGTACGTATAGAGTTAGGTTATTCTAAAAATGATAATTAGTGTGTGACTGTGAAACTAATCATATTTCAGGAAAAAACAAGTTTCCGTAGTTATCGGAGTCGGTTACCGGATGTATATGATTTTATTTATTTAAATTAATTGATTTATATGTCAACTACTATTATCTCCTATCCAGATTTAAAATGATTGGTCCATATTCAGTTACAAGGTTACACAATATTTATCTAGTTATATTTGATCCTATATATATATATATATATATATATATATATATATATATATATATATATATATATATATATATATATATATATATATATATATATATATATATATATATATATATATATATATATATATATATATATATATATATATATATATAGGGAAAGGTTCAAATGAGAACCATTAAAAATTGAGAACTGTGAGAACTAATCTCGACCCTTGACGCAATTCATCGGAGGGTTGTATATATATGGAGGTTACCTAGTGTGAACGCGTTGTAGACGATCAAACCCCACAACCTTTGGATCAAAGTAACGTGTGGCTTAAATTAGTTCTTTTTAGTTCTCAATCTTTTTATGGTTCTCATTTGAACATATTCCTATATATATATATATATATATATATATATATATATATATATATATATATATATATATATATATATATATATATATATATATATATATATGTATATATATGTATATATATAGGATCAAATATACATACATACATATATATATATATATATATATATATATATATATATATATATATATATATATATATATGTGTGTGTGTATGTATATAAATATATTATATTACTTATTATTTGGAAAAACGACAGGCCTTAGTAATGAGTTTTTATAAATTTGATCATGGCTTTTAATGAGTTCATATATATATATATATATATATATATATATATATATATATATATATATATATATATATATATATATATATATATATATATATATATATATATATATGTATGTATGTATGTATGTATGTATGTATGTATGTATGTATGTATGTATGTATGTATGTATGTATGTATGTATGTATGTATGTATATATATATATATATATATATATATATATATATATATATATATATATATATATATATATATATATATATATATATATATGCCTTTTGTCAAATGTATATAAATATGCATATATATACAAATTAAACCTAAGAATATTTGCACAACTCCAAAAACGTCTATCTTAATATTAATAATTTCAACAAGAAAGAGACTTGCTATTTGTTCCTTACACTTTATGTATGGTTAAGGATTAATGGTGCATGGACCATGCTTTGCTATTTTGTGTCAATCAACTTAATAATTCGTGAACTTAAATGTATCGATATGTTTTCAGATTTTGAGATGTGTCAACAAACTTAACAAGTTTTGAGATGTATTATTATGTTAATAAAAGTGGAGATGTATTAAGTAGATGTTATATATCATAGACGTATGCGTGATACAACTATTATATCTAGGAATCAAATGATTACAGTAAAAGTGGTATGCAACGTACATAGCTATGTGTTTAGTAGACATGTTTTAGAAGTATATAATTAGAAATTCATAATAATACACTCCGTGTACAAGTCACAAACAATATATCATATAATTGTTTCTCATAAGCAGATAAAAACACTGATCTCAATTCTCAAAATTGTCTCTGTTAAGAGATTTATCCATAAAAATTTATTGCATCTGAATTTTTATATATAAATCAACACATGCTTAATATAATACTCAATTCCAACTCAGATACAATCTTATCATAAATATAAAAATGAGAGGTCATTGTGTTAATATTGTAATTCATTTAGCTTGCCTTTTTAAGTTTTCAATCACCAACTTTTATTAATCAACTTGATATTTTGGAGTATACTTATAACATACACATCAAATTTTGCTATGAGTGGGTGCTAAATGGACTTTCGGGTATGAAAAGAACATAGGTATGTGTGGATATTTTACGTTTTGTGAGTGAGATACGGTATTTATTTAAGATCACCCGTTTGCAACCTAAGAGGCTAAGAAAATACGGTCGTTTGGTTGACATATATGATACTTAGAAGGTTCCTTCTTAAGCCTTTTACATGTTTTCCACACATTATGACAAACCAATCTTACTCCAACTTTTACATTGTTTTGATTCTCGTACTTCTTAATCATAAAGATAATTAGCGCGTAATAACCAAAAATATTTGTAGTCATAATGATGAAATCATTATATGTTGGGTCTTCCTGTATGTATGTATGTATGTATCTATATATATATATATATATATATATATATATATATATATATATATATATATATATATATATATATATATATATATATATATATATATATATATATATATATATATATATAGATGAAGGTTCAAAAGAGAACAATTTCAATAATTATTGAAATTGAGAACGTGAGAACAAATATAAACCACACATTTTTATAATAGGCCCCCATCCGCCCCCTTCCACCACAACCACCACCAAACATCTACGCCTTCACCACTACCCCTATCCACCGCTAACCCATCTTACCCCACCCATTACCGCTCAACCTCACCCACCAGCACCCACCCCACTCTACTCTACCCCCCCCCCCCCCCCCCCCGCCCACCAAAAAAAAATTACTTTTTTTACCACCCACTCCTGCTCTACCCCACCCACCAACACCCACCCTACCCTACAACCCCACCCCCGTCCACCAAAAAAAATTAATTTTTTTACCACCCACTCCCAATCCACCACATCCACCAACACCCACCCTATCTTAACGGCCCACCCTACCATACCCTACCTCCTCCCCCGCCCACCAAAATAAAAAATTTTAATTTTTTTACCACCCACTCCTGCTCCACCACATCCACCAGCACCCACCTAACCTACCCACCCCACCCTACACCTACCCCGCCCACCAAAAAAATTTTAATTTTTTTACCACCCACTCTCGCTCCATCCCACCCACCAGCACCCACTCCGGCTCAACCTCACCAATCCCACCCTACCTTACCCACACAACCACACCCCCCCCCCCCCCCCCCCGTCCACCAAAATTTTTTTATTTTTTTACCACCCATTCCCGCTCCACCCCACCCACCAGCACCCACCCTACCCAACCCACGCCACCCCTACCCTAGCACACCCTCCCTGCCCACCAAAATAAATTTAATTTTTTTACCACCGAATTCCGCTCCACCCCACCCACCAGTATCCACCCTACCCTACCCACCCCATCCCACCTTACCATACCCTACCCTGCCAACCAAAAAAATTAATCTTTTTTACCATCCACACTTGCTCCACCCCACCCACCAGCACCCACCCTACCTTACCCACCTACCCACCCCACCAAAAAAAAAATTTAATTTTTTTTACCACCCGCTCCTGCTCCACCCCACCCTCCTGCACCCACCTTACCCTACCCACCCCACCCCACCCTACCCTACCCCACCCCTACCCACCAATTTTTTCATTTTTTTCACACTCCCACTCCACCCTTCCCACCAGCACCCACCCTACCGTACCCTTCCCTGTCCACTAAAAAAATAAATTTTTTAATATTTTACCACCCACTCCTGCTCCACCCCACCCACCAGCACCTACCCTACCCTACCCACCCCACAACACCCTACCATACCCCGCCCACTAAAAAAATTTTAATTTTTTTACCACCCAATCCCGCTCCATCCCACCCACCAGCACCCACCCTACCCTACCCACCCCACCCCAAGTTACCCACCTACCACGCCCACCTCAAAAAAATTAATTTTTTTACCACCAACTCCTGCTCCACCCAACCCACCAGCACCCACCCTACCCTACCCACCCCCACCAATTTTTTTTCACTCACTCCCGCTCCACCCCACCAACCAGCACCCACCCAACCTACCCACCACACCCCCGTACCCTACCCCTACTACCCCCATCCCTACCGTACCATCACCCCGTCCACCAATTTTTTTTAATCTTTTACCACTCACTCCCGATCCACCCCACCCGACCAACCAGCACCCCACCTTACCTTACCTCTACCACCCCCACCCCTACCCTACCATCACGCCGCCTACCAAAAAAATTTTAATTTTTTACCACTCACTCCCGATCCACCCCACCCTGCCATTGACATGTGTATATTGACAAGTGAATGATTGACTTTTAATCAGATATGAATAATAAGGTTTAATCACATGTGAATAGTTCAATAATATGTGAATAACAATGTTCAATTGCATGTGATTAAATACATATGATAGGAAAATTTATTTAAAAATAAAAAATTTGTTATGTACATATTTACATGTGAATAAAATGCAAATAACTTAATTATATGTGAATAACAAGGTTATAATCACATGTGAATAATAGGATTTTATCACATGTGAATAGCTTAATCATATGTGATCAACAATGTTTAATCATATTTGATTAAATACATAAAATAAGAAAATTTATTTAAACATAAAAAATCATTATGTATATATTTGCATATAAATAACATGTTTTAATCACATGTGAATATGTGAATAACAAGGTTTAATAACATGTGATAGAAGAAAAAACATATTACATGTGAACAAGATTTTCAGAATCATATATGATTAAACGCTTAATAACAAAGTTTAATCACATGTGATTGAATAAAAAAACATATCACATGTGAACAAGATTTCAGAATCATATATGATTAAGCACTTAATGGTACCTGAACAAGCCTGCAGCTCCTTGGACTTTGACATGACAGAGAATAGGGGTGCGAGACTGGTTTTTTTTAGTTTAGTGGCGTATTTTAAGGTCGAAGTAAGTGCAAGGACCATTGATAGGCGGGATTTGGACGAAAGTTTCTTTCAGCCATTTTGTCGAACACCTTAGGTGCATAAAGTGTGTCTCTATATGTGATCAACAATGTATAAAAATAAAAAATTTGTTATGTACATATTTACATATGAAAACAAGGTTATAATCACATGTGAATAATAGGGTTTTATCACATGCGAATAGCTTAATCATATAGGATCAACAATGTTTAATCACATGTGATTAAATACATATAATAAGAAATTTTATTTAAACATAAAAAATCATTATGTACATATTTGCATATAAATAACATGTTTTAATCACACGTGAATATGTGTATAACAAGGTTTAATCACATGTGATTGAAGAAAAAACATATCACATGTAAACAAGATTTTAGAATCATATATGATTAAGCGCTTAATAACAAGGTTTAATCACATGTGATTGAACAAAAAAACATATCACATGTGAACAAGATTTCAGAATCATATATGATTAAGCGTTTAATGGTATCTGAACAAGCCTGCAGCTCCTTGGACTTCGACATGACAGAGAATAGGGGTGTGAGACTTGTTTTTTGAGTTTGGTGGCGTATTTTGAGGTCGGAGTGAGTGCAAGGACCACTGATAGGCGGGATTTGGACGAAAGTTTCTTTCAGCCATTTTGTCGAACACCTTAGGTGCATAAAGTGTGTCTCCATATGTGATCAACAATGTTTAATCATATGTGATTAAATACATATAATAAGAAATTTTATTTAAACATAAAAAAATCATTATGTACATATTTGCATATAAATAACATGTTAAAATAGCATGTGAATATGTGACTAACAAGGTTTAATCACCTGTGATTGAAAAAAAAAACATATCACATGTAAACAAGATTTCAGAATCATATATGATTAAGCGCTTAATAACAAGGTTTAATGTGATTGAAGAAAAAACATATCACATGTGAACAAGATTTCATAATCATATATGATTAAGCGCTTAATGGTACGTGAACAAGCCTACAGCTCATTGGACTTCGACATGACAGAGAATAGGGGTGTGAGTGTAATGCCCCAACTTTTACAAACCATTTTTATTACATAAAAACATATTTTACAGAATACGGTTTACCAAAAACCATTATCTTTGTTCTTAAGTACAACAAGGGGTGTTACAAATACATATCAACAACCATAAAGTTTAAGGGAAAGGATTTAATCAATACCAATACATGATAGCTGTATTCAGCTCCACTCTTTTACACTCTAGGACTTATTTTACATCTTCAAACTATCTCACAACTTCATACCTGAACCTGGAATACATGGCATAAAAATAAAATACGTAAGACAAAATTGTCTCGTGAGTTACATGAGTTTTGGACTCAAACATTTAATCTCCTTTTATGAAAAACTTTATAAAGTAAACATTCGCTGAAATTTTATAGCATTAATATACTATAACTTTTTATCTTTCAAAATCATTTTATATCTTTTAAAACTAGCTTATTTCATACTTTCTTTGATTGGTTTTATAAACTTTCTGGATTTTTATAGTTAGGGCTTTAATCACTATAAGTGATACCCCAAGTCTCTACAGCTAGAAAGAACGGATCAATCCTCACTGTAGAAGTGCTGAGGAAGCCTACTTCGCGAAGGGGTTTTCCCCAGTAGACTCCTTACCTAACCCGGGTAGGTTGGAACATAGTTCCCTTACTAACATTGCTAGCTACATTACCAGTCAAATGTAAAAATACTTTCTGGAAACTAAAACAATACTTGTACACAAAATGGCTAATTGCCAAGCTTTTGACTTTAACAAGCTTTTACCATAAACTAGGCTATTGCCAAATTCATACTTTCAAATATAGCAGTTCACTTTCCATATAAGCTAAGAAAATACCATTCTTGCAAATAATTTCACACATAGAAAATGTTATATGAAATCTGAAAAATACTTACTTACTTGCCATGTATCCCAAAATGGGTGAAAATGCTACATGTACTCACCTTATAACTCTTGAAAAGTCGTTTAGACGTCGCTCGGTTCTTTACCCTTTCGGTGTCCGATTACTTGGCTTGCACCTATATATGGTATATGATACATCAATTTACATTTTAATTGACTCTATAACATGTTAGAGTCCTTATTATACCATTAATGGTCAAAACAAGTGTATAATTCTTGAATGACCAACTTTAGTTAAATTGTATATTATACGTATTTTACTACAGTACCCTCGGAGGGTCGTATTTCGATTCCGATAATTTTTTATGAAGTTTTGGACCATAATAGACCTATGTTTAAAATTTAAGGTCAAACGGACAGGTATAGGTCAAAATTCCAAAATCCAAAACCACTTCGCAGAGGACTTGGAACAAAACTGCATTTTCATTCTGCCGCAAGGGCGCACCGCGCCAAGGAGAGGGGCTCGTCGCGCCTGCTGGACAGCAGTCCAGAATTCCCCGATTTTTATGCTATAATTTTCCAATTTCTCATATTAAGTGCTTAATACTCTGCTTAATCGATAGGATTTTGTTCGAAGACCAAAACCCTTCATTTAATACAAGTTTTAAACCATTGGAATCAAGCTAATCACAAGAACTCCCAATCTAGGGTTCTTGATCAAAAATCTAAATTCTTGGAAAATAGCAACCTACTTCCATATTCTTGAATTAAGTCCTTTTAGCATGACTTACTGGAAGTATTAGGCCATTTAAACTACATGATTCATGACTGAAATTACAATTTCAGTTCATCCCATGAAGAACCAACTCAAGGATTGAAGCTAGAAACTTGATTACTAACCTTGGTTTAGCGTAATATCTTTATTTCTTGCTAAGAATCTCCTTGCTTCCAATTACTTGAAATCTCCCGTGTCTCCAGCTCTCAACTCTCTCTCGAGCTCTCTTCTAACTTCTGGAAAAGAGAGTAATAACTCCCTCTTTTATGTTTAATTTTTTTATTAAGTATTTACACTTTTAGCCCCTAGTTTCTTCCTTTTGTTCAAAAGTGGTCCAAAAGCTCTCATCTTTACAAACCAAGCTCCATTAGCTACCAATTTAACATTTTCTTGACATTTTGGTCATTTTCATATCAAATGACCATTTTGTCCTTTTTAGTCAAGATTCACTATTTACGCGGTGAAAAGTCCAAATTTCGCATAAACTCTTATTGTTTATATTATTATCTCATATATACATATTATTTTACATAATGGTCTTATAATTTGTCAAAAGACCGTTTTACCCTTTTTATGGTAAAATGACTAAATTACCCTTACACCATAATTTCTCATAAATTTACATATAAAACTTTAAATTACACACATCTTATATTACATATCTATATTGTAAATTTTTGGTCGTTTCAACTACCTCCCCCTAATTAGGATTCCGTCCTCGGAATCGCTTCATAATCTGTAAAATTAGGGTATCTTTTCTTCATGCTTTCCAAAGTTTCCCAAGTCAAATCCGAGCCCAATGAGTGTTTCCACTTGACCAATACTAGGTCAATTTCTTTGTTTCTTAGCTTCTTGGTTTTCACTTCTAACATCGCCTCTGGCTCTTCAACTAGTCTGTTAGGTGTTTCCACCCTTACTTCTTCTAAAGGAATGGTTAACTCTTTCTTTCCAAAGTACTTCTTGAGATAACATACATGAAATGTATAATGTATTCCTTGGAGTTCCGGTGGTAGTTCTAGTTTGAATGCTTGCGTGCCAACTCTTTTCAAGATTTTGAAGGGTCCAATATATCTTGGACTCAACTTCCCTTTCTTGCCAAATCTTATCACCCCCTTCCAAGGTGATACTTTTATCATCACCAAATCACCTTCTTTTAGGTCATAGGGTCTTTTCTTTAAATTTTAGTAGCTTCTTTGGCGATCTTGTGTAGCTTTCATGTTGGTCTGTATCACACCAATCTTTTCATTCGTCATTCTTACAATTTCTGGCCCAGTGAGTTTTGTTTCACCAGCTTCTAGCCAACACACTGGCGTTCTACATTTTCTACCGTATAACGCTTCAAAATGCGGCATCTTGATGCTTGAGTGATAACTATTGTTATACGAGAATTCTACTAATGGTAGGTGCTCATCCCAACTACCTGCAAAATCAATGGCACATGATCTCAACATGTCCTCCAACGTCTGGATAGTACGTTCGCTTTGCCCATCTGTCTGAGGATGGTAGGCTGTACTCATCTTGATTCGAGTCCCCATCCTTTCTTGTAGAGAATCCCAAAAGTTAGACATGAACCGAGGATCTCTGTCTGAAACTATGGACAATGGTGCTCCATGAAGTCTGATCACTTCATCAATGTATAGCTGAGCCAATTCTCCAAGTGGGGTAGTTTCCTTGATCGCGAGAAATAAGGCACTTTTGGTCAATCTGTCAACAATGACCCATATACTATCATGTCCTCTTCGTGTTCTCGGCAGCCCCATGAAAAAATCCATGGTCACTTCTTCCCACTTCCCTGCTGGTATCTGCAACGACTGCGCATTACCATACGGCACCTGATGTTCTGCTTTTACTTGTGCACAAGTCTCACAGTGGGATATGTACTTTGCTATTCTCTTTTTCATTCCTGGCCACCAGTAATGCTGCTTCAAATCTTGATATGTTTTCGTACTTTCAGGATGTATAGAATACCTGGATTTGTGAGAATCATCCAAGACTATCTTTCTGGTTGCTCCATATTTAGGAACCCAAATACGTCCCTTAAAAGTGCGCAACCCTTGAGTATTCACTTCAAACACCACTTTTTTCCCAAGCTTTTCTTTCTTTATATTCTTTTCGGTTAAAGCACTATCTTGAGCTTCTTTAATCTTTTGAATTAAAGTTGAGATTACTTCAATTCTCATGGATCTCCCTTTAACAACTTTTTCTCGAACTTTTCGGCTTAAAGCATCAGCTACTACGTTGGCTTTTCCTTCGTGATATATTATTTCACAATCGTAATCATTCACAAGCTCAATCCACCGTATCTGTCTTAAATTCAATTCTTTTTGAGTGAAAAGGTATTGTAGACTTTTGTGATCTGTATATATCTTGCATTTCGTCCCATACAGATAGTGTCTCCAGATCTTCAATGCAAACACAATTGCAGCCAACTCCAAATCATGAGTAGTATAACGTGTCTCTGCATCTTTTAGTTGTCTAGAGGCGTAGGCAATGACTTTGCCCCGTTGCATAAGTACACAACCGAGACCTCTATTAGACGCATCGCTGTATACTACAAACTCTTCTGTGCCTTCTGGTAAAGATAATACTGGAGCTTCACATAGCTTCTTCTTTAATATTTCAAAGGCTTCTTGCTGTTTTTCTCCCCAGACAAACTTCACTTCTTTCCGGGTTAGTTGAGTTAATGGCACTGCTATTTTAGAGAAATCTTGAATAAACCGTCGGTAATAACCGGCTAACCCAAGAAAACTCCTAACTTCTGTAGGTGTCTTCGGTGGCTCCCAATTCATAACCGCTTCTATTTTTGCTGGATCCACTTTAATACCTTCAGCTGAAACAACATGGCCCAGAAATTGCACTTCTCGCAACCAAAAGTCACACTTTGACAACTTTGCGTATAACTGTTCATTCTTCAAAGTACGCAACACTTCACGTAAGTGCACTTCATGCTCCGTTTCGCTTTTCGAATAGACCAAAATATCGTCGATGAAAACGATAACAAATTTGTCAAGAAAAGGTTTACAGACCCTATTCATAAGGTCCGTAAACACAGCTGGGGCATTAGTGAGGCCGAATGGCATCACTAAAAATCCATAGTGACCATATCAAGTTCGGAATGCAGTCTTACATACATCTTCATCCTTCACCCGTACTTGATGATATCCAGAACGAAGATCAATTTTAGAGAAGTAACTAGCTCCTTGCAACTGATCGAATAAATCATCAATTCGTGGTAAAGGATATCGATTCTTGATTGTCACCTTATTGAGCTCACGATAATCTATACACATACGCATCGTACCGTTCTTCTTCTTGACAAACAACACTGGAGCTCCCCAAGGAGAAGAGCTGGGACGAATAAACCCCTTGTCAAGAAGTTCTTGCAACTGAGACATAAGTTCCCTCATCTCTGTAGGAGCAAGACGGTACGGCGCACGAGCAATGGGACTTGCTCCAGGAACAAGGTCAATGCGAAACTCGACTTGCCTAATGGGTGGTAACCCAGGTAAGTCATCAGGAAAAACTTCAGGGAATTCATTGACCACTTTTATATCCTCCATCTTCTGCTTCTCTTTCTTCCCATTCATCACATAAGCGATAAATGATTCACACCCTTTTTGGATGCATTTACGGGCCTTAATAGCAGTAATGAGACTTTTCATATTCTTCCGACGTTCCCCATATATGTAAACTTTGCTACCATCAGGCAATTTGATCGATACCATTCGTTTTCCGCAAAGGATTTTAGCATTATGAGTTCCGAGCCAATCCATCCCAATAACAATATCGAATCCTTTGATCCCGATAGGTAACAAATCAGCCTTCAAGATTCGCCCATTAATCTCAATTGGACATTTCTTATACACATGACGTACTGTAACTAACTCTCCATTTGCGACTTCTATTACACAAGTATCATCTAACGGTTTCATTGGTATATTCAGACGCTTACGAAATTCATGGGACACAAAAGAGAAATGTGCTCCAGAATTGAAAAGAACATAAGCAGGTTGTGAGTTTACAATGAGTGTACCTGCCACCACGTCTTGATCCTCTTTGGCTTCTTCAAGGGTCATCTGAAATGCTCTCCCTTTTGTCTTTGCCGGCTCCGTCTTCTTATTACTTGCAGTGGAAACTAACATCTCATTCTTCTTCTTGGGACAATTGGTGCTGTAATGACCCTTTTCATGGCAATTGTAACATTCCACTTCACTAATATCTTTCACTTTACAATCCTTGGCTTGGTGACCCGGAAGACCACATTTGTAGCACCCACTAGTGCCCTTCTTGCATTCCCCACTGTGCCTCTTACCACACTTCTTACATTCTTTAACCTCACTTTTCTTAGAAAATCCTGATGAAAAACGACTCTTCTTGTTTGCTCCAGAGATTCCTGAAGACTTTCGCTTCTCCCCAAAAGCTTGTCGTTCCTTGACCTTTTTCTCTATCATACTCTCAACTCTAGCCGCAGATTCAATGGCTTCATCGAGAGTGGTAGCTTTGCCAACTTCCAAGGAGTAGTCCCCCGGCAACCCATTGACATAACGATTTATCCTTCCAGCCTCGGTTGGTAATGTATCTTCCAAAAACGGCAACATTTCACAAAACTTCTTAGTGTACTAGTCAACTGTCTGTTTTTCCTTTGCAAGAGCAAAGAATTCATTGACCAAGTTCTCCCGATGCCTAGCTGAACAGAACTTGCCTTTCAACCGTTGAACAAACTCCTCCCAAGATAAAGCATCAACAAACTCACTTCCCTTGGTTCGGCGGAGAGTATTCCACCAATTAAGAGCTTCCGCCTTTAGCATTTGAGAAGCAAATCCTACTTTCATATCCTCTTCGCAACGGCAGATGCGAAGAACTTGTTCCATTTCAGTCACCCACCGAATAGTTATTCGCGGGTCCATCTCCCCATTGAACTCCTTAGGCCGACAGGACATAAAGTCCTTAAAAGTACACGCCCCTTTAGTCTTGAACTGTGGCTGCGATTTGGAAGAAGAGTCTCCCTGAGAAGAATTCTGTGTTGGGTTAGTACCCTCAGGAGCCACACTTTTCTCACTATCTTCATTTTGTGATTTAGATCTTTCGCCTAATCGTTCATCTAGAAGGCGAGTCATTTCTTGTCTGGTTTGTAATTGAGAGTCATGTAATAATTTCTGGATTGCCTCCAAGGTCAATGGAGGTGGATTAGCCTCTCCCCTAGAATTGCCATCATCAACGGCTTGGGGCGATCGAGGAGGCATAGGAGGCCTTGCATTAGGATCTGGATTTTATGCATACGATCCTTGACCACTTCTAGTTCGCATCTTGCTATAAAATTTCAAATACTTTAGTATTTCATAATATATCAAAATATTAGTTTACTACTTTTCCATCAGTTTCCCAGTATTCCCTCGCGGTTACAATAGGCTCAATACGCATCCTGTGATTATGATAATACGGGCCCATATTACCATAATCACCTACACATGTTGTTCCCAATGTTTCCGCTCGGTTCCACTGTTCACTAGTATCAATTAGCTACTTTTAACTCATAAATATACTCATATAATTCCATTAACAAATAATGTCTTAATTCCTTAAGACATAACAATTTGTGTAACTCACTCTAACTGACTATTTTACTAGTCTAAGCCTAAGAGTGGAATGATCCAATCCTAATTCGCTTAAACTGTGGCTCTGATACCAACTTGTAACGCCCCAACTTTTACAAACCATTTTTATTACATAAAAACATATTTTACAGAATACGGTTTACCAAAAACCATTATCTTTGTTCTTAAGTACAACAAGGGGTGTTACAAATACATATCAACAACCATAAAGTTTAAGGGAAAGGATTTAATCAATACCAATACATTATAGCTGTACTCAGCTCCACTCTTTTACACTCTAGGACTTATTTTACATCTTCAAACTATCTCACAACTTCATACCTGAACCTGGAATACATGGCATAAAAATAAAATACGTAAGACAAAATTGTCTCGTGAGTTACATGAGTTTTAGACTCACACATTTAATCTCCTTTTATGAAAAACTTTATAAAGTAAACATTCGCTGAAATTTTATAGCATTAATATACTATAACTTTTTATCTTTCAAAATCATTATATATCTTTTAAAACTAGCTTATTTCATACTTTCTTTGACTGGTTTTATAAACTTGATGGATTTTTATACTTAGGGCTTTAATCACTATAAGTGATACCCCAAGTCTCTACAGCTAGAAAGAACGGATCAATCCTCACTGTAGAAGTGCTGAGGAAGCCTACTTCACGAAGGGGTTTTCCCCAGTAGACTCCTTACCTAACCCGGGTAGGTTGGAACATAGTTCCCTTACTAACATTGCTAGCTACATTACCAGTCAAATGTAAAAATACTTTCTGGAAACTAAAACAATACTTGTACACAAAATGGCTAATTGCCAAGCTTTTGACTTTAACAAGCTTTTACCATAAACTAGGCTATTGCCAAATTCATACTTTCAAATATAGCAGTTCACTTTCCATATAAGCTAAGAAAATACCATTCTTGCAAATAATTTCACACATAGAAAATGTTATATGAAATCTGAAAAATACTTACTTACTTGCCATATATCCCAAAATGGGTGAAAATGCTACATGTACTCACCTTATAACTCTTGAAAAGTCGTTTAGACGTCCCTCGGTTCTTTACCCTTTCGGTGTCCGATTACTTGGCATGCACCTATATATGGTATATGATACATCAATTTACATTTTAATTGACTCTATAACATGTTAGAGTCCTTATTATACCATTAATGGTCAAAACAAGTGTATAATTCTCAGTGTTGCAGGAATCGTCCTCGGCGGCCGATTAGTCGCCGATTAATCGTTTGGCGGCCTCGAGCCGTCGACGATTAACGCTAGTCGGACGCATTAGTCGGTCTTGGTCAATATCGGTCAACGACGGTCCTTGGCGGGATTAATCGGCCTAGTCGGTCAACTAAAGTCAAATTTTCAAAATAATTTCAATCCCGGTCAAAAAAGCTGAAAAACCATCATCGATTCCTTTGAAAAAAAGGATCTAAAGGTGAAAAATTAATTTTCCTTTTTCTCTTTCTCTCGACACCATCATCCATTGATTCCATTCCTTTTACCCTTTCTCTCGACACCATAATTTGTAAGCATATTGATATTAAATTAATAATAAACCATTTTATTATGACTATTTAAGTAAACCGATATATATATATATATATATATATATATATATATATATATATATATATATATATATATATATATATATATATATATATATATATATATATATATATATATATATATATATATACTCTAAATATCTAATATTAAGGGTCTCCGACTAATCCCCGATTAATCCCTCAACCCTAGGCGACCGCCGAGCTACCGTCGAGCGTCTTTTACAACCTTGATAATTCTTGAATGACCAACTTTAGTTAAATTGTATATTATACGTATTTTACTACAGTACCCTCGGAGGGATGTATTTCGATTCCGATAATTTTTTATGAAGTTTTGGACCATAATAGACCTATGTTTAAAATTTGAGGTCAAACGGATAGGTATAGGTCAAAATTCCAAAATCCAAAACCACTTGGCAGAGGACTTGGAACAAAACTGCATTTTCATTCTGCCGCAAGGGCGCACCGCGCCAAGGAGAGGGGCGCGTCGCGCCTGCTGGACAGCAGTCCAGAATTCCCCGATTTTTATGCTATAATTTTCCAATTTCTCATATTAACTGCTTAATACTCTGCTTAATCGATAGGATTTTGTTCCAAGACCAAAACCCTTCATTTAATACAAGTTTTAAACCATTGGAATCAAGCTAATCACAAGAACTCCCAATCTAGGGTTCTTGATCAAAAATCTAAATTCTTGGAAAATAGCAACCTACTTCCATATTCTTGAATTAAGTCCTTTTAGCATGACTTACCGGAAGTATTAGGCCATTTAAACTACATGATTCATGACTGAAATTACAATTTCAGTTCATCCCATGAAGAACCAACTCAAGGATTGAAGCTAGAAACTTGATTACTAACCTTGGTTTAGTGTAATATCTTGATTTCTTGCTAAGAATCTCCTTGCTTCCAATTACTTGAAATCTCCCGTGTCTCCAGCTCTCAAGTCTCTCTCGAACTCTCTTCTAACTTCTGGAAAAGAGAGTAATAACTCTCTCTTTTATGTTTAATTTTTTTATTAAGTATTTACACTTTTAGCCCCTAGTTTCTTCCTTTTGTTCAAAAGTGGTCCAAAAGCTCTCATCTTTACAAACCAAGTTCCATTAGCTACCAATTTAACATTTTCTTGACATTTTGGTCATTTTCATATCAAATGACCATTTTGCCCTTTTTAGTCAAGATTCACTATTCATGCGGTGAAAAGTCCAAATTTCGCATAAACTCTTATTGTTTATATTATTATCTCATATATACATATTATTTTACATAATGGTCTTATAATTTGTCAAAAGACCGTTTTACCCTTTTTATGGTAAAATGACTAAATTACCCTTACACCATAATTTCTCATAAATTTACATATAAAACTTTAAATTACACACATCTTATATTACATATCTATATTGTAAATTTTTGGTCGTTTCAGTGAGACTGGTTTTTTTGAGTTTGGTGGCGTATTTTGAGGTTGGAGTGAGTGCAAGGACCACTGGTAAGCGGGATTTGGACGAAAGTTTCTTTTAGTCATTTTTTCGAACACCTTAGGTGCATGACGTGTGTCTTCATTTTTCTTAGCATGTGGGTAATCGGGTGGTCCCAAAATTATCTGAATAAAGTTTGGAATTGGATATAGAACAGAATAGGACACAATAAGAAATATTTTTACATTATCAATTTCAAATCAAAACTTAAGATTTGACTCACAAAACAAAATAAATGTGTTACAACAACGAAACATGTCCGTGTGCTTACTATACCAGCTTCAAAAAATAGAAAAATATCTAATTTTATAGCTAATTTGTTAACTCGTTAACGTCCAGGGTTATGCATTCCTAGGTGTAAAAACAGTAAAATTGATATTGGACCGAGCCTGGTTTAATAGGATATCGAAAGTCATGAGTTTGTAGAAGTGATAATCGAATTAACCTATTCCGGTTCTGAAACGTTAGTACTTGCTCATGTAACCTCATAAATCATAATCATGCTCTTGTTTTAAACTTCATAGTACCAAATCGTTTTTGTTAGAGTCATAATTAAATAAGTTGTAGGGCCCACCGATTCAATCTTCGAAGCAGACACCATAATGGCAGCAATCGGGTCCTAAAATATTCTAGTCCTTCAAATATGATGCAAATTCGCATCATGTTCTTTTACTAACAGATTACTGTAAATTGTAATTTTGTGATTAGGTTCCTCAAAATTATCGTGAGTTGCAGGTGGAGGGGGCGAATGGGCACTTTTTTTAAATTGTGTGGTCAAAAATTGTACTCGCGTTCTCAAATTAATAATTGTTCTCATATATATATATATATATATAGAGAGAGAGAGAGAGGTTCAATATAGAACCAAATAACATCGGCTAACCATAGAACCAATTTTATAGCCATCAGATCAATAGATCAACAAATTAGATTAAAGAGGGGGAAACAAACAAATTAAAAGGAGTCACATACAGTCAAGGGCATAATCGGAACAAGAAAATTTTACGACATCGGAACCAATCTTATAACCATCAATCCGTGTTCTTTCTAAATCCTATCAAAATTGATTTCAAATCACGTTCATTTTCCAAATGATTAGCAGAATCGAGGTATCCTTTGCATATTGATTACATAGTCACGAAGTTGACTTTGAATCCAAATGATTAGTGAAGTACAAGGAACAACTGCAACATATTCTGCTTCGACTATGGAAATGGATATGCAGGTCTATTTCTTGGACTGCCAGCTGATAAGTTTTCCATCCAGGAATTGACAGCCCCCAGTGGTACTTTTTCTATCAATTGAGCACCCTCTAAGATCCGAGTCTGAGTAAGCTTGTACAAAGAAGCCATAATTTGCTAGATACCAAATACCATACGAGGGAGTTCGATGAAAATAGCAAAAAAATTGTCTTGACTGCTGCAACATGAGATTCTCGTGGATTTGATTGATATCTTGCATAATTGCATACTGAGAACATTATGTCAGGTCTGCTTGCAGTACAGTATAACAAAGATCCAATCACGCTTTGATAGGCTATAAGGTTGACTGTTATTTTGTCTAGAGAAGGATTCAATCTTGTACGTGTAACCATAAGTGCCTTGGCATCAGAACAGTTAGTTATTCCGAAGCGCTCGAGGAGGCTTCGGGTATACTTCTGTTGATTAATGAAAATCCCCTCATCGGTTTGTTTAATTTGCAATCCAAGAAAGAAATTTATCTTCCCCATCATGCTTATTCGAAATTTGTTTTGCATAAGTTGCTTAAACACTTTCGTCAAAGAAGGGTCAGTAGATCCAAAAATAATGTCATCAACATAAATTTGGACCAACATTAAATGTTGACCCACCTTTTTACGAAAAATAGTAGGATCTACTGATCCTTGTTTGAAATGTTACAGTTTTAAAATTTTGTTTAACGTTTCGTACGAAGCATGTAGTGCTTATTTCAAACCATAAACCGCCTTGTCAAGAATGTAACAGTGGTCTGGATGATCTTTATTAATAAAACAAGGTGGTTGTTTAACAAAAACGGTTTCATCGAGTTCGCCATTTAAGAATGCATATTTACCATCCATTTAAAAGACATCAAAGTTTTTATGTGCAACATAAGCTAAAAAGATCCAAACTGACTCAAGTCTGGCAACAGGTGCAAAGGTTTCCTCAAAATCAAT
>CM042010.1:36670746-36738246 GCA_023525715.1 Cichorium intybus | reverse complement strand
GCACCACGCCAGCTAGAACAAGAAAACTCTGATGATGATTAAGAAGAAACCGAACAAGCAGAAGAAGAGGAAGAAGAAGAAGAAGAGTCCGGTCCAACTAACAAAGGCAAAGCCCCTAGAATCGCTTGGCATGATGATGAGGTCCGAGCTTTGGGCGAAGCATGGGTCGATTGTTCGCAAAAAGCTGAGACGGTGATCAACCAAACTACAAAGGTCTTCAAAGTAAAAGTGTGGAATAGTTGGTGTAGACGAATGGGTTCCACGTACCGCAATCCCAATTCACTTTATTCAAAGTGGCGCACTTGCAACAAAAGTGCCATGGAATTCCAAGGGTGTTATGCCGAAGTTGAGAGGCAAAGGCAAAGTGGGGCCAATGGTGACGATGTTATGGCTCAATCGAGGCTCTTGTACCATGCCCAATATGGTACTCAATTTAATCTAGAGGTGTTTTGGCATGCTGTCAAAGACTACGAGAAATGGAGAGAGCTAGAGTCTTTTGACCAATTTGTTGTCCACTTACCAAAGAAACACAAAGTTTCTGAATCCACACAATCCCCTTCCTCGGATCCAAGTGTTGGCTTCAACCTCAATAATGATCCACCACGTCCCATGGGACGTGATGAAGCAAAGCGAAAGAAGAGAGGCAAAGGCCAAGCCACTAGCAGTAGCACAAATAGTAGTGTGCATGAAGATTTACTCGCTTTGTCTGGCAATGTTGAGGCGTACAAGGAAGCTCAAAAGATCAAACAGTCTAACTTGAAGATCAAAGAGAATATGCAGCTGCGAAAAATCCTACAAGAAGACATATCGGACAAGACTGGGTTCAAGTACCAAATCGCGCTGGAAATGAAGAAGGATGCGGCAAGGCAATTGAGATATCACTTCAACGAGTAGCTTGTAGTTTAATTTTGTTTGTTTTAAGTTTTAATTTATGTTTTTAATTTTAATGTAATGCATTTTAAGTTTAATGACATGATAGTTTTTAATTTTATATTTGTTTTTAATAATATAAATAATTTAAAAAATAGACTAAAAAAATAGTTTAGCATGAAGTTCAGCATGCGCTGACTGCTCCCACCAATTTTGGTCAGCATATGCTAACATGCTGAATGCTGACTTGGTATAGTTCAGCATGTTCAGCATGCGCTGACTGCTCCCTCCAGCCTTACTGAAAACTTGTAATCAAGTTCATTGACTCATGATGTGATCCAAGTCTTTTCCTCTATTTTATATATATATATATATATATATATATATATATATATATATATATATATATATATATATATATATATATATATATATATATATATATATATATTAGAACTTATCTTTAGGAAAATAAAAAACAATCAATTATTAAGTACATTCAAAAGGAAGAAAATTAGTCGAGTGCTGGCAATGCCATCGGATGGAGACCTGCAATGCCTAGTTTTACATGTTACTATTTTAATAACCAGTGTCTCTCGAAATAAGTTTTTTATTTGATATATTGTTTATTTAAAATATAAAATATCCAATCAAAGAAGCTTCAACAAAAAAATCCAATACCACCATTTGAAATAAGAATCACACCAATCGAAAGCAACTAAATAACACTATGTTTTCAATAATATCGATGCTGAGTGACTTGGGTAACTCATCGAAGCAAATTTAAGAGGCAAAGAACATTGAGTTTCATGCAATGATGATTAGCAAAGGACAAAAACAGATTGATGTACTAGCAAAAGGAGCGTTAACAGGTACGACTTGAACACAAAGATCCTGCTAGAAAGAAATGCAAAACCGAAACTTTTATGACGTATCCTCGAAAAGAAGCACGAGAAGAATTCATTAAGTTGAGATTGCTTCTTGTTATAAAAGAGTTTTAATTATAACTTGGATAATTTCTAGGATTGTGTTAAAAACATTTTTTGAGATTTGTAATTCAACCCTATTGTATGCGGTTACATGAATTTAGACTTGAGATAATTCAAGAAATCAATATGGATTCTAGCAAATTTGTGTAACGTCTCAAGTTCCGTAATAAAAACTTTTTCATTTTTAAAAGCGGTTCGAATACATAAAAATGGGTTGAAAATAACAAACACTCGTTCCAAGTTTTGTATTTAAATGAGTTAAAACCATAAGTATTAAAACAAATATAAAAGATTAACCAACAGAAGACTTGAACAACCAAATGATAGATGTGACACAGTCACTCCATGCTCCAAAGCTCAACCCGAAAAGTACCTGAGAAACATTTAGGGTGAAAGAATAAGCACAAGGTTTATTGAGTTTCCCAAAATACCACATGATCCATAACATAAGGCACAATACCAATGGTCTCCAAGCTCACCCCAAACAACGTGGCACTTAGGCTCTTCCCGATCCGCCACAGCTAAAAACTCGCGGACTCACCCCGTTCCGTCCCTCGCCGATACATCATTGGACTCTCAGGCTCGCCCCGATCCGTCTGGCTCTCGGGCTCACCCCGATCCGCCTTCAATCCCTGGTCACAAGAACGAATCCAATGACTGACACGTAGCATCACAAAGCCTAATCAAGTAGTTTGACTCAGCGGGTCCCTAATATCAACCATACAATTAAATAACGTAAGGCACGCCTATTTTAAACATACGTTACTACACATAGTAACATAAGGTTACCTATGCATGTAACATCATCCATAGTATAGTGAGAAAACTCACCTGATCCGTAGAGCTGATACGCACACCCACGCTTCCAATATTCGCACAAGCTAAGCTGTACAAACTCTTAACTTATAATAAAGTCGCAAATCAACCAACCGAAAGACCCATAATTGATCATACGGCCCAAATTCCTAATCCACCCAAGTTTACCCAAAAGTCAACACCGATAGTGTCGCTATCTCCACGATTCAGATCGGGCAATCGCGATAGTTAGCGTCGGTATCTCCATAAGATAGCGGCTCTAACTACAAACTTTTCCTAAACTTCAGTAAGCATTAATCCATTTAGACAGGGGCTAATACTCTCTAGAACTCGTCTAATAGGTCTAAACCTTCATAAAAATCCAAACTTTATTGACATGCATGTCAAATCTCATACTTAGGTCAAAAGTGAATCAAACTCATGCTCTATCCTCAAGAGAGCTTGGCTTACTCTCAAAATCAGTTCAAAAGCTCCAAAGATGATACAAGAAGTATAAAGGTCTGAACTTTACTCAAGTCTCCAAAGATAACTTGACTATAAGACCAATAATCCATTTTATACCATAAAATGCAACTCATACAACAAGATCAAGCTTAGAACACCAAAAGGTAGGAGGTTTACACTTACAAGGGTCCAGAGAATCAAGATCTTGTTGATCCAAGCTTGAAGAAGACCGCTTAATTTGCACCACCATACACCTTCTTCTTCCTCAAGCAACCTTCCAAGATGAGTTATGGAGCCAAAATCACTAAAAAGAGGCTAGGGTTTCGAGAGAGAGAGAGAGAGAGAGAGAGAGAGAAAGAGAGTTCTAGAGGCTGTAGAAGGTGAAATGACGGCTCTCTAGGGTTTAGAATCCTTAAATATGTCCAAAAGCCCGAGATCTAGGTTTAGTGTCTTGGCGGCGGATAGCGTCGTTATCCCCATGAGATAGCATCGCTATCTTCAGGTCATCCCAAAACCAGCTTCTTTAAATCCAAACTTGGTCATTCCGGAAACAGGGTCTTACAACTCTCCCCCACTTATCTGGATTTTGCCATAGAAATTCTCATCCACATCCACTCCTTCGTTCCCTGACGTCAATCCACACACGTCTTCCATCACTCTCTTACTGGTCAGCAATCTAGTCAATCACGATTATAATTGCCCACCAAGGATGCCTAAGGCGGACCAATGCCTTAGATCTTAACCCATCATTTAATCACGCGATGCACAAGAGCAATCCACGGAGCTCGAACAAAACAAAAAGCACAAGAACCCTAACTACGTAAGGTATCAGAAGACTCACCAAATGAACCTGAAAATCCTGGGAAACAGACTCGTCCAGCTCATCGACAACTCGTTTAGCCAACAAAGATCTGATACCCAATCGCACGCCCAACAACCATTGTTCAAAACACAATCAAATAACAACGATATACACCCTAAATCCTTGGAATCCCCCGAACCAGTCATAAACCTAGACCCTTCCACAGTTCTTCTCCAACCACCTAGAGCCTACTGTATGTCGTCCTACAAGATTCTGACGCATGTCGTCTGAAAATTCATACTAAGCCTCACGATTATCTCATCCGACCTGCAACACCTCGGTAGAGGAAACCAAGGTGTAACTCCAGATGATCCATCCACACAACTTCACTATAAACCTCATTGCCCATAAGTGCCATATCTAGAAAGTATCCATACAATGGGGCCCAAACACACAACGCACAACGCATGTACAGGCCACCGAGCTATTCCTGCCCTACCAGTACCTTAGGACTCTCAAGCTCTTCTCTAACATGTGCGGCTTACAGGCGGGACATTCAGGTTCCCTAATACGTCTGCCATTTAAGACTTCACAGGTTCCCCATTCCATTCAACTTACGGCTGAACTCGTAGGCTTTTCCATGTTCCGCCTTAATGACTATTGGGTTTCTCATTCTGTCTAACTTACAGATGAACTCACAAGCTTTTCCCCGATCCGTCACCCCATTCCTCAGTCGCGAGAAGTGATCAAGCGACTAAGAATGACACCTATCACATCACGATCCACTCACAGGGCTATGTATGACCTTACTAACCCTGATTTCCTAGCTCCTATTCCTAGAGTCAACTATCCCAACATCGACAACAATCATGGGAAGCAATTCTCATCCAATCCTCTAACACAAGACTGCTACACATGGTCTCCCACCCTCGCCCGCCTTGCAACGTCGGTTTGGTCCAAACCTCCCCAGTTTCAGCAAACCCACGTTTTCTCAGTCCTGTAATTTGTCTAATGGCCAATCTCAAGGCCACAGAGACCTTAACGTACCCAATACCCTACGTCCTACTTCATACTAAACTACCTACCGGTTCCTAAAACAGAAGACAACCCAAAGTTACACCCAAACATGTCCTTGACTGCGCTCCACCACCAATTAGTCAGCATGTCGACTCCTGTACCAGGTCCACTTGAATAGCGTACCGTCCTAACGGCCATAATTCCCTATCACGGCAAAACCAGTCCTTTGTCAGAAGCCTGTTTTAAGCCAACCCAACATCTGCGCACATAACCGTTCTTCCCTATAGAGGCACCCCTCTGTACCCCGTACCCCGACAATCATGACCCAAACCGGAGCCGGAACAGCTAACCACCATATTTCCTTATAGGTATCTAACAATGACATGGGTGCCCCCGTGTCGGCCTCCCCTTCATAGTGTGGGACATACCAACGCTATAAGGTTATGCTTGCATAAAGTCTATGGCATCGGAAAGCCTCCAAGCTACTAAGGATAATGTCAATCCAAAATAGGATGAAACATATTCACTGCTACTAAGGCTAACATTGAGACTTCTATTTCGTGACGAGAGGTATCATCCCAGTAGAGTCTAAGTGACCTCCTCTTCTCAGGCGAGATCTAATATGGAGTTTCACACATGAATGCATTCATTATCAAACAACAACTCAACAATCCAAATCAATAAATCAATCCAAAAGGATAACTCAACTTTGCAAATGAATCAAATTTCAAATGACTAAATATATAAATTCAAAGTTTAAAGGCTTTAGTAGAGAAACTTGATCCAAGACTCAATAGATCTTTAAAACATGTTGACAAAACAATATATTCCATACTTCTTTCAAAATTATAATATTTAGCTTTTCATTGGAAAAACTTAAAACTTTAAAACAATTCATTAAAGCAAAATATAGTTCATTGTATAAAACATGAAAATTGGAATTCTTGTTTGCTATGTACCCATAAAAATATCCTAATGTACTTACCATGTAGGGAGAAATGAGCTATCTAAGCTTCTAATGCACCTTTGCCTTTCTCTTGTTGACCAACCTTTTCACCACTTAGTTAAATCATAAACAATTTATACATATCAACACCTATATCATAATTTCGTCTTTTATGAGGATTCCTCGTGATGAACAACATAATATATTAAGACTCTATACACACACACATTCCTTTTTGACATAACACAAACTTCAATCCTATGTTTAACCAATGTTTCCTTCTTGGTAGAATATCTTATACAATTCTAAAGCTTCACAATATATCATAATCTAATTTACCATATTATATTCTCATTATTGAGTATATAAGAGTCTTACTTTAGTGATTCTTGGTCATTACAACCTTCAAATAACTAATCTTTACTAATCACATAATAATCCCCCATTATTCATGCATGACTCATTCAAAGTTTGTCTAATTTAATGAATTCAAATCTAAAATCATGTGAAGCAACTCAACTTCCATGATTTGTTGAGAATAAAAGCAAAAAAATTGCTAGGTAAGCCTCATCCAACCAGAAATTAACATTATCCATACACAATTTCATGTTTTCCCTAAATTCCCAAAAACCAGGGTTCATCCGATTTCTCAATTTTCATGGAATTACTCCAAACAAAAGATGGAAGAATAGTTCGTACCTTGAAAGGGTTTTGGAGAAGAAATGAGAGGAACAATGGCTGAAATGGTCTCAATTCGTAGGTTAAGTGAATCAAGTTAGTAGAATACACATGACATCTTAAAAGATCAAGAAGTAGCATGTTAGTTCCCAAAAATGAGCTTATTTGGACGTCTCGCGTACCCTCACACACCAGACATTTATCCAGCTGGGTATTTCACGCGACCTACATAGGTGCAAGCTAATATCTCGCGCGACCCGCATGCGACATCACAAGGTCCGAACCTGTTTTTCCATTTACATGATCTG
Organism: Cichorium intybus; assembly: GCA_023525715.1. Classification (NCBI taxonomy): domain Eukaryota; kingdom Viridiplantae; phylum Streptophyta; class Magnoliopsida; order Asterales; family Asteraceae; genus Cichorium; species Cichorium intybus. The sequence goes on along the minus strand of CM042010.1, from coordinate 36,731,376 downwards.
CGCCTAGAGATAATAGAAATAAGCGTATGTGATGGATACCTAAAACCCGAACCGTACCCAAAACCAAAACCCTCAGATAACACCGGATTTGGGAAGTTACTTTTAGATATAACTGACTTTTTATTTGTGATATTAATTTATTATTATGACCTGAAAGAGTTTGTGATATTAGGTTCCTATTGTTTGGGAAGCTACTTTTACATAAACTGACTTTTTGTCTATGGTTCAAATAATTTTTTATTTTTTAACAGACTAAGTTAACGCTAGTTATTTTATTCTTAAATTTTTATTTTTCCCTATAGACGGAACTTGAACTCTAAACTTTTAGTAATATCTTTTCATTGACACCCAAAAGTGCCAAACCACATGGCCTTATAGGACAGTGTCGCACCAATGTGGGATACACTAACACTCCCCCTCAGAGACGTAGACTCGATGATGTTACAGGGGTGCGGGACACTGACTCTGATACCATGTAAATATATGTTGAGCCCAATAATGTCTCTCCAAAAGAGCCATTGTGGAGAGATGTGAGACTCTAACATATATACAAACTTATAGGACCAATCGCATCCTATAACCTCATCGAGCCTACGTCCTGAGGAGGAGTGTTAGTGTATCTCACATTGATGCGACACGGTCTTATAAGTGTATATATGTTGGAGTCTCTCCTCTCTCCACAAGGGTCTTTTGGAGTAACAATCTTGGACTCCACATATATTTACAGTAAGTTCAAATAGTAGAAATATTAGATCATGTTTTATTTGTGGAACGCACAACATCCATCAATAAGTACGCTTAAATGGCTATCTTCCTAGTTATTCGTTTTTATAAAATTCTCCCTCGTTTAAAAAAAAATCACTTAAATGGTTAGATAGGCACCAATCGTTAGTTACAAGTCCTTTAAGTTTCCTTTGGTTTATTTAACAAGTTATAACATATTAAAAATGTTATTATTCTTTTCCAATTCATATACAATGAAGTATAGTGGAATCTTAACATGGCTTGGGTTTTAGTGTAATACATAAGATCAAGCCTAAGCAAACTTGGTTAAATTATCCGGGGGATGATCTATTAGTAAATCGCTAATAAACTACTATGCAAGTGTAGATTTCAAACTCAAACACTTCTAGGTTTGTCTTAAAAAAAGTTTTACAGTTTCAATAACCTCGATTAAGAAAGTATATACGGTCTCTAAAGTAGAACGACATAATTATGATTCTAGGATTTAGAAGTTGACAATAACGAAAAACAAACAACATGTTGCTGGAGAAGTCCCTTCCAATAGGGAATAGTTTTATAGTCTACGAGTGACAATTACATATCATTTGACGTGGTCAACGTACATTAAAACGTATACCACAAGCCAGGCAATGTCCAAAAATGTCGCTTTTACCTAAAAAGGAAATGTGTTATGAAATATCTACTCTGTTATTTGTATAATTGTGTGGGCAAATCAGGATTCAGTATATCGATACTAAAAAATACATCATTCTTAGAAAGTATCTATCTTAATTAATTGTATAAGATAATCATAAAAGCCATGGATCATCAATCAATTCTTATCATTATTGTCTTTTCCTTTGTTTTTTAACTACTTTTATAGTGATACAAGTTAAAATTCTTGTTACAAACTTCACCAACCACATCTTGAGCAAAACGCAACTCTAACTCATATATCTAAAGAGTAAAGATTGGTTAACTCAATTTTGTATATTTACGGGTCCCACGGTCAGAATTAGTTCTGTTACGGTTATCATAAAACTAGTAGTTTAAAATCAAAATTTTTTTATAACGGCTAAACTACATTTTAATGTTAGTACACCAAGTTATTTTCAAGTTGTTTCCAGTGGGGTTTGAACCCTGACCACTTGGGAAACAGTAAACTCCAGTCTACTCCAGGTTCCAGTGGGGGTTTGGAGCATGATATTTGTAAATCAATTCAGTCGACCCTTTCTTGATGGGTTTTGCTCATATTAACAAATAAAGTCCAATTTCACCTCCTTTAATCATGACCCAGTCTCGTTTCTATAAAGGTCCTACCGGCCTATTAGAGCCAATAACTGGTCATCAAGATGACGAAATCTCTTTCCCGGAACAATCCCTAGCTCGTTGGACGTTATGAGGGGTCCTTAAATAAAATTTTTATATACGTTCACATTTATCTCTTGTTCATGGCTCTTAATTTCGTGGATGTTGGTTTCTTGAGCCCACAAAATGTAAATGATTGACCCGAAATGCCATTGTTTTTCCAATACATGGACATAAAGGTGCAATACCTATCATCTTTTGATAACTAACAATAGACATGATGGAGACCCAAAAGACTTGCTTAACCAAGCATATTGGTAATCGGGCAGCTGTAATGCTGATAAAATAAAACAACTTGAGTCTAAACTTCTTTAATAATACATGTGTCCCATTTCTTTAATGATGAAAAATGCATGGGAGACTTTATTATAAAGGAAAGTTTAAAGGGTATATTGCCAACTACAAGGCTGATAAGTCTATTAATTATATACTCCGTAAGATTGAGATGTACTTTTCAAAAGTAGAATATGGACTATTCTAATAGAGTTTGATAACTCCATCTATGAATATAGTACGGTTCCTTACTAATAAATCATATTCCATAGAAAGTAATTTTTTAAAAGGAACAAATAAAATACCGTTGTGATTTGGTGTTGTGATCCAGTAATAATGAACCTTCAGGATAAAAACATCAATCATGGGTGTTGATGCAAGTATTATAATAAATTATAAACTTTAGCCATAAAATTGTATTATATTTGGGGTTTCTATTTGCCTAGCTTCGTTGTTTGTGACGTTTTTAACAATACAAACGAACTATTTGGTGTTTTCTATTTGCCAAATCCTTTTGTTTTTGGAACAATATTTTTTTTATTAAAAGACTAGCAAACAAGTAACCCGAGAAGCATCTGAAAATCAGGAGCTTGAAATTCGAAATAATGGCAGGAATTTTTCCAACACTTCCGGGTCAAGAAGACAAGAAAGGCTTATGGATCATTTAACTTACATTTTGGGCCAAATGTTTTGAATTTTCTGGTTTGTGGGTTGATGTCAATCCAAAAAATAAATGAGCTGAAGCCCATTCTGTATGGACACATAAATGATAAAAGACATGGAGGATTGTATTGCTTAATTGTTTTGTTACTACGATTTTAATTAAGATAAGATTATTTCATTAATATTATTTGGAAGACATTCAAAAGTCAAAAGCACTACTATGTATGTTTCCCTTTATCATTCAAATTATAATGATGGTTTTACTATTTTGTAACTAAATCTAAGAAAGTAATTCTTATTTAAAATTTTTATTCTTGGAGCTTTATATTTAGTGGAATTATTTTCTTAAAAAAATGTACTCTGTGAAAAGATCCACCTGAACTAATGTACTTATTTCTAATGGAGTACCTACACCAAGAAGAAGAAAACACATGCAAAGATCCCCACACAAATTATCCACATGTGACACATCACGAAAGAACCTAAAACAAGTACAAAACACAAGCCAAACACACACGCAATCCTACAGCCTGTGTACGGCCCAAAGCACCCCAAAAAAAAACATACAAATTGTATGCTAGCAATTGTACTTCTTACAACGACTTTTTTTGAGCAACACATAACATTTTTGAATATCCATAAGTTTCTAGTTTTCCATATGACCCAAATGAGTGTATAACGTAGTGTAAATAGTATTTTGGACTTAATCCGATGATTTGGACAAGTAACCAATAACAACAGTAGTTCCTTCGTATATGATGGAAATTCAAGTTGCTTACTAAGGCCAAATGATATACTCGTCATGAATGGCTCGCGATGACCATATGGCACATATCACGACCGTGGACAACATCTCGGGTGTGATGTCCAGAAGGTTTTAAAATAGTTGGGAAAGAAAACATGGTGTGCCAATTGAAGAAAATCATGTACGGATTGAAGCAAGCTCCAAGGCAGTGGTACTTGAAGTTTGATTACTTCATGAAGAGAAATGGGTTCCGAAGGAGTGAGCGACCACTGCTGTTATCGGAAGCAACTCAAGTCTTCATACATCATCCTGCTTCTCTATGTTGATGATATGTTGGTGGCGGATACCGACATTCAAGATATCAACAGGCTGAAACGACAGTTCTCCGAAGAATTCGAGATGAAGGACCTCGGACCTACCAAGCAGATTTTGGGCATGAGCATTGTCAGGAACCGAGCTTCGGGCGAGATCAAACTTTCTCAGGAGAAATACATCCTAAAAGTTTTGGAGAAGTTCAATATGGCAAATGCTAAAGTCTAAAACCCCCCTTGGGAACCATTTAAAGCTCTCAAAAGAACAATCCCCAAAGACGGATAAAGACAAAGAAGAAATGGCTAAGGTTCTTTATGCGTCTGCAGTTGGCAGTCTAATGTATGCAATGGTATCCACAAGGCCAGACATTACGCATGCAGTAGGAGTCGTCTGCAGATTTATGTTGAATCCAGGGAAGGAGCATTGGAAAGGTGTCAAGTGGCTGCTCCGTACCTTAAAAGAAATCTCGGACGTGGCCTTAATTTATGATAGAAAGAAGGTAGTCCTTGAGTGTTTCATCGATGCAGATTTGGGGGCTGTGCGAATTCTAGGGAAAGCACTATAGGGTATGTCTTTACAATTGGAGGAACCGCAGTCAGTTGGATGTCCATATTACAGAAGTGTTACTCTTTCAACTATCGAAGCTGAATACATGGCAATAGAAGAAGCTAGTAAGGAGCTATTGTGGTTAAAGAGTTTCCTATCAGAACTAGGGAAACAACAAAAAGACTGTGTGTTGCATTGTGCTAACCAGAGTGCAATTCATTTGGCAAAGAATCCGGTGTTTCACAGCAGGAAGAAACACATCAAGATGAGGTGTCATTTCATTCGAGAGCAGATAACCGAAGGTACCTTCATCTTGAAGAAAATCCTTGGTGTGAAGAATACTGCAGATATGTTCACCAAGGTGGTCCCAATGGATAAGTTGAAGTTGTGCATGACTTCAACTGGTCTTCTGCAGAAATAAGGCGAAGACGAGGAACTAGGGAAAAAGCTTGAACCTCATAGGTTATAACTTGGAAGACAGGAGAATCAAGTTCTGATTAGTCTCCAAGTGGGAGAATGTTGGGTATGTGGAGTCTAATCTGAACCGAAGGTTATCAGCTATCCGAAGCAAGCAAAAACAAGGCAAGGAAAGCCAGTGCGGTTGGAAGCCTTGCTTCATTTGGATCAGTTCCTCAATCGAGGATGCAATTTATCAAGATATTGATAAAAGGGGTTAGCTACTTCAGGAGCGAAGTGTACCCGTGGCACCTGATCCAAGGACGACAAGTGTTAGAAGTTGGCCTGCACAAGTACTTTCAGTGTACTGCTACTGTGCACTCCTTATTTGATGCAAAGCATGTTCCTTGTGATGTCGCACCAGTTGGCTTATGTGCAGAAAGTCAAAGGCTAGAGATCTACCATGATCCACGATCAAGTGAACCACTTATTTCTCTACGTTGATTTCCTTGCTTGTTCTTCTTGTATTTCTAGCTGGAAGTTTTCGTGTGTCAAGTGCCTACTGTCGAGAGTTGTTTGGCCTAATCTTATTATTGAGAGGTTGAGCATTACGAACTCGCTTGTTGTTCCCAACAATATTAACACAAAAATTCATATCATTGTGTATATAAAAATGGTACGGTCTTAACGATATATTCAGATTTATGTTGTGTATCAAGTAAGGTGATAAATAGAAAAACGATTTTTAGATCGAAAATATTTCATTTCTAATATATGTCGAATTGACAAAAAAAATCGTATCATTATGTAGATAAACGTAAATTAGACACAATAACATACTCAAATTTATAACAATATCATATAACAAAAATTATCGTAAATTTTTTAACGGAACGGAAAAAATAAAAGTATATAAATTTAGGCAATCCAAAAACTAATCCATATTTATTTATTGGATCCATGACTTAAAAGGAAAAATGATAATACTAGATGGAATTATTTTGGGCCAAAAGTGAAGCTATATAAATGCACAAAAGAGTTGATGGTTTTTAAATAAGTTTCAACAATGAATTCACTTTGGATCAAAAATAGATGTATATGGATAAAAAAAAGGGAAAATGATTTATAAAGGTAACAAAGTATCAGCATTGTTCAAAAAGTATTATTGAATTTTTTTGTACATATATTACCAACAAATTATAGCCATTGTACACGTATGACCATTAAAGATTATCATTTGCTCAAAAAATATCATTGACATTACCGGAGGTATATGTTACCAGCCAATGATATTTTTTGAACAAATGATAAACTTTAATGGTCATATGTATACAACAGCTATAGTTTGTTGATAATATGTGTACACAAAAAACTTCAATGGTATTTTTTTAACAATTCTGATATTTCGTTACCCTTATAGATCATTTTCTCATAAAACGAATCCATAGCTTTTAAGTAAGATTAAAAGAAATAAATAAAATGAAAAATAGATTCACCTTGGACCAAATATTCATCTATATAGATCCTAAAAAGCCAGTGCATCTGCCAGGTGATGAATGCAATATACACTATTCATCCATCCCCGCGTTGGTAAATGCATGGATTAAATAATGCAATCTCACTTTATTTATGCGTTACTTTTTGGTATTCTATTTTGTTAATTAATAAAGTAACGAAGCACAATTGACTGAGAACTAATACATTTATTTTCCACTTACTTTCCCTTTTCCTTTGTTCTTTCCAGCCATCTTTATACCTTTTCATTGTCAAGGAAATCACATTACTCATGTGAACTTATAAAGGTCACTCTCTGTCGTCACAGGCTAAAATAGTGAAACAAAAACTAATAAAACATAGAGTTTGATTATTTATTATAGATTAAATTCGCTAATCTTATCTAACTACAAGATGAATGCTCGTGCGTTACGTAGAATGCAATTAAATAGTTAAAATATTGACAAATATATGTTGTTCGAAATAATTATGTGAGTATTAGTAACTATAAAATAATATTTTATAATAAGTTAAGATAATGCGTTGTAATTATATAATTTTAGCTACAAGATAAATGTTTGTACGTTGCGTAAAATGCAATTATATAGTTAAAATATTGACAAATATATGTTGTCCAAGATAATTATGTGAGTGTTAGTAACTATAAAATAATGATTGTATAATAAGTTAAGATAATACATTGTAATTATTGTTAAGCATGTGTTAGTACTGATTCTAATATTAGACTATAATAATATTAATGTCTTATATACGTGGCTTGCATGTGATAAAATAATAATAATTTATACTAGCAATTTTGATAGATAATTATATTAACAAATTTATAAAATAGCAGTACTCGTTGTACAATATGATGATTGTGTGATAAAAATATTTATAAGTTATAATGTTTAAAATAAGTCAGCCATGTATTATAAAATTCTTATAATTTTAATGATTTAAAAGTATTATATTGTTTTTAGAACAAATAAGATGTTATCAAGCAATATCGAATATAATTGAACTAATTATGAATATTATCTAACATGGAATAAGAACTTTTATATCTATTGAACATTATTTACATAATTAATATTAACTTTTCAAAAAATCTATTGAGCTGTAATAACTAATATTTATAAATTAAAACTCAAAACATTCAAATTATATGGTAATAAAATCTATAGTATCAACACTTTAGTATATATGAGTATCAAATTAATTTACTTTTAATGCTAATTTTTTGTTTTCAATCTATTATAATTAATTTATTAATTTAAATATGTTACTCGATATGAAACATTATCATTTTAATTATCAAAATTTTGAATTACTCTACTTAATTTGTTAATTAAATAGTTATATGCTAAATACAAAACTTAAATCAAAGAGTCAACTAAATGTAAAATGTTAAAAGGCTATTTGTTAATAGTTAACAAATTTAAATACGATGTTATATATATGACCTAAATCGAAAGGCTAAATTAACTAAAAAATTACACAACACTTATTTTTATAATAATATTTTTTTTCTAGATAAGTAGTTTCTATAATACTAAACAATAACAATAGTTAAAAATAACATTATATTATAAAAGCTATACAGTTAATCGCGCCAGTATAGCGGTGGTATCGCGTCAGTATCGCGGTTAGTGGAGGTAGATAAAATGGCGGTTCATTTTAGCGGTAAATTATAGCGGTTCCGCAAATAGCGCCACAATTTGGCGCGATTTACCGCGATTTTGGACCGCGACTAACCGCGATAGCAGTAGAATCAAAAGTTGCACCATGTAAGTGAATTTTTTTAACGTAATAAAATGTTTTTTATTTTATTTTTTTACTATCTTGATATTTGTTTTTATAAAATATGGATATATAGTGCCGTTCATATGATATTGATACACATTTGCTGTAAAAGTTTGTTGTCACGATAGAATGTTATGTCTTAAGCCTCATGTGATGTGTTTTATATAACTTTTATGATATTTATTCTACTAGTAATAGTATAATATGTAACACCCCAACTCTATATATAAAAGTTTTCAACCATATTTACATTTCAAAATGAGGTTTAACAAAAACTATTACATTATTCAAAACACTGTTCGGGGTATTACAACTAAGTTACATTACCATAGTTTAAACATACCGCAAAATATAGGTCCCACTATCAAAGTCTTCTAGTTCTTCCAAAATCCTTTATGCTAAATTACCTGGAAACATAACATTTCCAAAAACAAACAAAGATATGTAAGACATAAAGTCTTGTGAGTAATGTGGAAGCAAGTAATAAGCATAAGAAATGAACTGATAACTGTATTCTTCTTATCCCTTCTTAATTTTGGAACAAGACTTTCTGCTTTTCATTTCTATATGAGGAAATCCTCATAATTAATCTCCCTTCACAGAATGGAACGAATCCATCTATAAGGGCGTGCTAAACTCTTCTCCCTTCGTGGCAAAGAACTAATTTAACCACAAGGGCGTGCCAATAAATCTCCCTTCATAGTAAAGAACGAATCTTAACCATAAGGGCGTGCTAAGATCACCACTTCGTGAAGGGAGGTATCGTCCCAGTGGCGTCTTATGACCCCCCTTCAAGCGGGTAAGGTCCTAGTCCGAACAACTCTTTATAATACTTAACTCTATCACTCATACTCAGTCTATTATCATCTTATAAAGATATTACTTTTAACTATCATGCAAATGTGTAAACTATCATCATTCTAATACAACTTATCTTTAACTTTATAGCTTTGAATTTCACATGATATTTCATACTAAATAAAGAAAAGCTATTTGCTTTGTAGCACGCAAAATAAGCACATACTCACCTTAGATCTCGAAAAGAATGTCTAAGTATTCAACACCTCCTTTCCTTTCCCTTGTTTCTCTATTGCTTGATCCGCACCTATACAAATTGTTTGTATCATGATATGAACTTATATTTTCATGCTTTCATATCATTTTGAACATATACTAAAGATTAGGGGATCAAACTACACAATTAAGGTCATAATATAAGTGAATTATACAAGTCCAGGCCACACGGGTCGTGTTGGACTTCCAGACCTCACTGTTTGATCTCACACGGGTCGTGTAGAACCTACAGACCTCACTGTTTGATCTCACACGGGTCGTGTAAGTCTACACGGGTCGTGTAGAACCTACAGACCTCACTGTTTGATCTCACACGGGTCGTGTAAGTCTACACGGGTCGTGTAGAACCTACAGACCCTTCTTTATCATTTCCTGCACAATCTTAAATCTTTAGTCTGAATTGTTCCAGCTCAAAATCGATTTAAAAGACAATTATATTATGATATTAAGAACATTTCTAAACCTCCTATATGACCCTTATACATCCATAAACATTCAATTCATACCAATCATAATAAACCCGAATTCTAGGGTTTATGAACTCATTTGCCAATTCCTTTGCTTCTAATCATTTCTAAAGGTGAAGTTGAGTTCCAATGGTGATTAGAACACGATTTAGAGGTTAGAACCTCAGAACTAACCTCACTCAACTTCTGAATTTCGTGGTCATCCATTCAATACAACACAAGATGGTTTGACTAGCTTACAAGAATGAAATTCTAACCTTATTTGACTTGGGAATCTCGATTCCAACCTTAATTCTTCGATTTCTTGCTTCAATTCTTCAGGGTTTCAGGAACTTGCTCTCTTTCTCTTCTCCTGGATATACTTCACGAGTTTGATAGAGGGGAATAGAAGCTTCCCTCTATTTAAACATCTATACTTTCTACAAATGATCATTTGGCCCTTCCAGTTCCCTTTTGTTCACAATTTCCCAAAAATTTCCAACATTTCATATAATGTTCTACATTTTACTATCTTGCCCCAAGAACATAAAATTGTCTACATAAAAGTCATCTGAAAGGCTAAAAGACCAAAATGCCCTTTTTACAACTTTTTACTATAAAAATCAAAATATAACAATCTAGGTATTACTTTAGTCATATTACAACTTACTTGCTAAAAGTTTTCGGGTTCTCACATAATATATAAATTCTACATATTATAAAAAACCATTATACCGCCGCTATACCACCGCGAGAACCGCTAAATTAAATATCTGCATGTTACCGCTATTATAATTTTGACCGCGATAACTACATAGTATAAAAGTATAATATATTACAATAAAAAATTATTTAATTGAAATAATTCCGAGGATTTTTAAAACTATTTTTTCAATAGAAAAGTGTTTTCCATATCAAGTTCAATCGGGTTGGGTTGAGGACTATACGGATGGTCTATTGGCATGTTCTTGTTTGATTGTTGCCTTGGGACCTCAAATATTCATGTTTATGTATATGCTAGCAATAAGATGTGCATGCTAGAATGTAGGCTAAGGATCTATTCAGGAATTGCATGTAGGATTGCCTGATTTTATGATGCCTTAATCGCCTTAGGTGTTGCTTGTTATGTGCTATATGAAACCAATACTGATACTGCTGAATTGTTAAGCGGATGTTGTTAGGTAGTACGAAATTAGGGTAGGATAGACTTAGCACTCTCGATCTAGCCTTACTAGTTGTTCCTTGTTTAGTTGTGACTTTAGGGGTGGGTTGTCTGTTTGACCGTCTATCTTACCCTCGATTCTGTACGACTAAGTATTTATGAGGCGATTTGGCGATAGCAACATATGTTTCTCCGGGCAAGGGTGAGGTGTGAAGTCCTATGTAGTCTAGGAAGGAGTACTAGGGCACAAATGTGTGATCCGTATGAATGAGATATGTGTGCCTAGTAGTGGTAAGGGATGACTTAGGGGTTTGTTATAATTTTCAAGACAAGTACGAATAGATGTGAAAGATAGTACAAGCCTGTAGATTCAACACTAGAAAGTGATATCTTATCTTGTCGTTTCGATGACCAAAAGGGAATATCGTAACCAAGGAAAATGTCACTTGTGGAATGGCATGAGGTTGGGCAACCCCCCCCCCCCCCCCCCCGGTCGTCATCAAAGTAAGTGATGAGACTGGAAGTGGTCGAGTGATGTAGCTATAAGACGAATGTCAAGTGTACCTTAAACATACAATAGGATGTATTTGAGAACATGTAGGTGTGAGGCCTATGCATTTACAAGATGATCTATTGAATGTTGTATGATAGATCTACGCGGGTGAAAGTAAGATATTGAAACCCTCCTTCTAGGCTACAAAATAACTTTGGATGGGAACTAGGGACTTAATATGATCAACTTTGGACTATTTGCATGCCGGTGTAGGACATGGGTTGCAATTCATCATGTTGGGCAGTTCTAGAATTCCCACCACCTATTTGGAAAATCCTTCATTGTTTTGGGGTCGGATGAATCTTAACGAAGTATGATGGGCCACCAAGATTGATCTTGTAAAACGCATGGGCCAATAAGGATAATGTACGATGAAGAAGGTCTAGAGATGATGTTGTCAAAATTATGTTGTTCGAAATAAAGCAGTTAATATAAGAGGATATCTTCTTTCCGAAAGATAAACATGGAGGACTCTGATTTGCTATAATTAAAACCAATCTTGGTGAAACAAGAAGCAAACCGATGAAACAAAGCTTTAGGTCTTGTTTCTAATATGTAGAGCAATTTCTACAAGTAGCACACATAATCTGGGAAGCCGAATCATGAAAACTTAGTAGTTGATACATAAAAACAATCTCCTTGTGGAAAAAAGCATTATTGACGTCAAACTATTGTATAGATCACCGAGAGAAAACGAGACTAAACATGGTGCAAATGGTGGTTGGTTTGTCAACTCGGTTGAATGTCTCATCACAATCAATATCAGGGCACTGACATTTTTCATTTGCTATCAACTATCAAGTGGGCTTTATACCGATCTAACGAGTTGTCAGGCTTGTATTTTTTTTTGAAAAACCACATAAATCGTACTATGTTTCCCTTGTGAGGCCTCAAGACAAGCACCTAGGTTCGATTAGCAATAATAACATTTAATTCTTCCGTCATGATATTGATCTAATTAGGGTCACAAAGGCATATATGTGAGAATGGGCATAGGGTATTTAATAGTGGTATGTAAGTTTAGTCTGTTTACGAGTTTTGTGATTCCGCATTAAATAGGGTGCCCACTAGATTTGAAAAAAAATAGGGGTGAAGGGCCGATATGTGTAATGTCGGCAGTGTTGATATGGTGGGTAAGGGTAGAGAGCATATATGAGTAGCATTGGTAGTGTTAGCGTAGGTGGGGGTTCGACATAATGGTTGTGGGCTATGGGATCGCTGGTGACTGAGTGGTGAGGAGGTTCAGTCAGATGGTTAATGATGGCTTGGCAGTTCGCCATGAGTAATGGTTGAAGGCAGCAATGTGACAATGTCCTAGGCGGGTAACATGGAGTGGAGAAATTGACGGAAGATAGAAGATGGTTACGTAAAGCCGTTGAGGGCCCCGTATAAGGGAAAACTCAAGGGCGTCATGTAGCATAATAGAAATGAGGTTTCATAAAAGACTAAATGTAGTGAGATGATAATTTTAAGGGTGGAGAGATCAACACATCTAAAGTCACAATGATATGTCATGTAAATACATTTACACTAATAGGTATTAGTTTTTATTTCCTTGTTGATTTGTCATATCTAAACCGTGAAGGTTTGCCGTATATAAATCCCAACACAATGACATATTAACTTCTCATTTATAGCGACATACAAATCCTTCGCCAAAATCTTCACATCACGGTCTTATATGTATACAAATATTCTTATTACACAGTGAACGTTTGCATAAATCGTACCAAGATTTGAATTCCAAACTTCAATCCGTAATCCGTATCTATTCAAACTCAAAACTTTTTTCTTTATAACATCTTCCTAACATTTACACTTGACCGCTTTTGTACAACAACAAATTCAACAATCTAACAAAATAAAATCAATCTTTAACCTTCCATGGGTCGTTTACCATGAGGATCTGACGATGAATACACCATGCTTGAACTAGGATGGTGATCATTATGACGAGGATTAGAACTTGAACCCACACCCGCCCACGTGGTGGCGGTTCCGGCGGCGGCAGTGGTGGTGGTGGTGGTGGACCTAGAAGAACGAGAAATGGTGGCGGTTGAAGTCCCTGATGAAGAAGATTCATTAGAGTATCTGCGTGGTCTTCGGTTCTTTGTCCCTTGGTAACCGGGTCTTGTTGGTTCATCGAGGACACCTGACTTCTTGGACAGCATGACAACCACGTGGCGCATTGTGGGGCGTAGTTTAGGGTCAGATTGGGTGCATAGTAGTCCGATACGTGTACAAGTTGCCACCTGGTCAAGGTCTGCTGACGTGCCTAGTGTTGAATCCATAATTTCCGCGGCTTTGCCTTTCTCATAGAGTTTATATGCCTGCAAAAATTAATCTTGAATTTTAAGGTACAAGTCAAGAATTTAACCTAGTTGATGCTGGTAGTAAAAGAATTTTCGTTTATTTGATTATAGGTGCCACTAATTATAACTTATTTTTTATTATATAAATAAATAGGATAAATTCCATAAAAACTATTGTACTTTGGTTTTTTTTTTTTTTTTTGGTTTAACCACCGACGAAAGAATTATTTTCTGGTTTAACCATCGAGAGTTTGTTTTTGTGTAAAAAAAAACTACATAAACTTTTGGATTCTATAAAAATCATTATCGTTAGAATGTTTTTCAGTTTAACCACTCGAAGAAGTAATTTTATGATATGTTTGTTATTATAGAAAAAGAAATTAAAATAATAGAATTAACTAATATATAAGTTTCTTATTGTAGAAAAGGAAGATTAAAATAAACAAAACTTAATTAGTATACAGTTTTCTATTTCAGGAAAAAATCTTAAAATAAATAAGAACTTGTACTTATATATATGTTTCTTATTATAGAAGAAAAATCAAAATGAATTTTAAATTAGTATCTATTTTAAAACTAAATAGAAGAAAAATAAAATTTACTTATTAGTTTAACTTTCTTTTTAAAATTAAATGAATGAAAGACAAAAAGAAAAAATAAAGTTATTGAGAAAGCTCTTTGCATGGATCTTGTTAAGCTGAAAAAACTACTTTTTGGATGAAAAAGCTCTCCGTACATGTGAGCCAATTTCTTTAAAAGCTTATTGGGCCAAAAAAACTTTGTCGAAACCTTCTGTTAGTATTAATTTCATGAAAGCATCTATGTACGAATTACGATAGAGTCAAGTTAACCATAAACTTTTAAAACATTCAAAAAAAGGTTACTTACCCAATCAAGTAGATTTTGGCACTCTGGATCAAGATTAAACGCAGAGTTCTTTTGACCGCTAACAAGCTCTAAAACCACCACACCAAAACTATATACATCCGCCTTCACTGATAAATTTCCATGCATCACATATTCTGGTGCCAAATATCCACTATATTCAAAAAAAAAAAAAAAAAAAAAAAAAAAAGACTTATTTAGATACATCGAACAGAACAGAATAAAACAGAACAGATAATATATTACTATGTTTGGGTTATATATTACTGTGTTTGGCGTGCATTAAGGGCTAATCTCAACGGAACAAAAATTATAACTTTTTCTACAATTTTCATGTGACCTTTTATTATATATGTATTAAAGAGTTAAGAGCATGTTTTAATGGGATTAATGCAAAAAGGGCAAATGACGAAAAAAAAAACATTATATATTAGCATTTTTTCTGGCTTAACCATCAAATTTTCATTTGTTCTAATAAAACCACCAATTTTTGGCAAAAATTCAATTCGACCATTATGACCTGAATAAACCAGTAACAATGACTTGGATGAAACTTTTTACCAAAAGATTATGGTTTTTCAGAATCTTAAAAATTGTTGGTTAAAACGAATTTTTGGCAGAATATAATGTTTTTTTCATAATTGGTCCTAGATAATGTTTAAACTTTAATTTATATAATTACAAAAAAAAAAACCACAATATTTTATCATTTTTTCTGGTTTAACCATCAATTTTTATTTGTTCTAATAAACTACCAAATTTTAGAAAATGTTTTAGCCCAATCATTATGACCGGAAGAACCGGTAACAATGACTTCGACGAAACTTTTTATCAGAAATTAGTGGCTTTTTCCAAATCTTTTAAAAACCGGTGGTTAAACCGAATTTCTTACAAAGTATAATGCTTTTTTCGTAATTAACAAAAAAACAAAGTACAACTTTAATTAATTTATAACGTGAATACATACTTGGTACCAGCTACACGGGTGTTAACATGAGTTTTATCTTCTGGGTAGAGTCTAGCCATGCCAAAATCTGCAATTTTTGGTCTCCATTTTTCGTCTAATAAAATATTGCTGGCTTTAATATCTCTGTGAATAATACGATCATGTGAGTCTTCATGAAGATAAAGCAAGCCTTGTGCCACACCATTAATTATGGCATATCTTCGCTTCCAATCAAGCAAATCTCTCTTTGCAGATTCTATGTAAATAAAAATAGAAAAGATCATCATGATGAATACTTACCCTTTCTGGAAAGTTTAATTAAAACGACCTGTTTGACAATATTATTAATTTCATTCTTCCCGAGTTTTTTTTTTTTCGTTCCATCATGGAAAGAAATGAAAATTGTGTTATATAACCCTTTTTTATTCATAAACTTTTGATGACACAAGTATTTTCTTAGAGTTACATTAATTTATATTTTATTTCTTTAAACAACTAGAAAATGTTTTTTATCGTATATCTTAACGAGCTTGTATTATGTTTACTTTATAGTTTTTTAAATTATAACCTCCGAATGTAATTAAATAATATATAGAGTGTGTTGAAAGTATGCTTTATATTTTCTCACGTAATATAAAATAACATTCAATTCCGACATGCCAACCATGACAGCATTTAACAACTCATTCTATTATCTTATTTATTCAATTACTTTCGTCATTCATTTCCTTACGCATCTATTCTATCCAACCAAACACTACCCAAGATACTCACCATTTCCATTTGTTTTTAAAATTCGACCAAATTGATTAATAATCTCAACGAAATCGAATAAATTGCTCAAATAAAAACAAGAAAAACACATGTAAATATCAAATTAAAGGAGAAAAAGAACATACTGAAAAGAATCTTGTCAAGGCTTTCATGAGCTACATATTCGTACACCAACATCTTTTCGGGAAATGCACAATACCCCAATAAACTCACAACATTACGATGTTGTATTCGTGCCAATAATTTTGCCTCATTTGTAAATTCCTTTTTTCCTTGTTTTGAGGTTTGTGAGAGTTTTTTTACCGCAATATCCCTACCATCATCCAACTTTCCCTACACATCCAAAAAATCAATTCAATACAATGATCAAAGATCGCAAAATCATACAAGTTAGATTTGAAATTGGATAAGTAAGAAACCCTAATTCAGTACATTAATTATCAACCAATTATTGAAGTTAAATCTTGAATTGAAATGTCAACGCACTCGATTTCACTTGTTTACAATCTTTTATCTTCAATTATGAAATTCAAGAAACAATTAAGAGAAAGATCGAACCTTGAAGACAGGACCAAAACCCCCTTGACCTAGTTTATTTTCGAAATTGTTTGTTGCGGAAGTTAGGGATTGAATTGTGAAAATCTTCTGTTCTTGCGGAGCCCCAATCTTTTGGGGATATTCTTCGGTACCTTCCCATTACCAATTTCAAAACCCAGAAAAATTAGAACTTGAAAACACAAATTAATCGATACCCTTTTGCCGACACATCTAAAAATGCAAATATTGATGATGTTTTCAGATGGGTGTTAAAGAAATTTACCTTTTTTGGCATCGGAGTGGCAGGGATTGAAAAGGCAGTTCTTGAATTTGATCATGATGTTTACTAACTAGAACAACTAATGAAAGAATAAATCAAATGAAAAAATGTGTGAGATTTTGTAACTATTTGATCTTTAAAGAGACTCAATTCTTACCTATAAATATACTGGTTGACTTTCATGAATGCGAGCTCCGTTATAAGAATGTTAAAAGTTGACGATGAAGATTCTCAAACAACACGCTCGACATACTTGACTGCTTCCACTTTTGTGTACACGCCTAACTACGCTCTTTATTTTTTATATTAGGATTTGTATCAAAACAATAATTCTGAAAAAAAGAATCAGTATTTGCAAAAATATATTATTCTATATATAAACATTTTACAAAATGTTTACTGTTGCTAGTGGTGGACCCAGAAAAGGGGCACTGAGTAGCACCTTTTTTTAGACGATAGATACATATATATATATAAAAAATTTACTCTAAGGGTAAAATTTCAGGGGGGACACGGGCACACCCGGACACCCCCTAGGTCCGCCCCTGACTGAAGCTAATGTCACATCATTTTTTTTTCGAAACATTATTATAATAATCGTTTAACAATTCACGAACACAAAATCTGAATTGGTTGAGTGGTAAGGCGCTGCATTAAAACACGAGTTTTATATCATAACAATAACTATCATTGAGCAACGAAATAACATAAAAATCTTGTTTATAACAAATTTAATGTTTTCGTTAATAATCTGTGTTTGATGATATAAAATTTTGGTAAATGAGGGTGGTATCATGGTTAAATTATGTTAATAATTAAATGGACAATTAGGGCACACGGAGTAATGGAAGCCGAACCTGCCGAAAGTCGAGCCCGCCCTCAACTCGCCGGAACCCGTTGGTGCACGGTGTAGAAGCCGTCGATCCTGCCGAACCCACCTCCACCTCCAACCCGCCGAACCCACCTCCAACCCCTTTTCCTTCTTTGCCTTCGACGCACAGCGGCTTCACAAGCCCGCTGTGTCTCCTCTTTGAACCTGCCGGAGGGCGGAACCCGAGCGATACCGGCGGTGCCACACGAACCCGCCCACAAACCCGTTGCAATCTTTCGCTACTCCGTGTACCCTTATATTCGATAGGCATATGATTTAATTTTTATGAAACATGGACAAATTGAGTTTAAAAATACTCAAGATTTGATATAAAACTCGTGTTTTAATAGTATCCGCCATATAAGACATGAAATCGGTTGTTCTTTCGAAATATATTTTCGAATTCTATCCAAGACAATGTTTCTTTGAAAATCTTCAAATGGTGGCTACTCTATCTTCATATATTTAATAGGATAAAGCTCTCATTCTGATTAATATTGAAAACCAGGTTAGCATGTATTTGACGGTTTTTGTTGAATTGACATTTGTATATTATAATCAGATATAAAATCCACTTACATAAGTCATTTAAGAACTGTAAAAGGTGTAAAAGGTTCTGAACATGTTTGATACACATGTTATTTGAAAATTAGACAATCCTAAGTTTTTTGTTAGATTTCTGTGTAACATGTTTGAAACATAGTACATTATATTGTTTTTGGCTATATTTCAACATTAACATGTTTACAATGATGAATGTGTCGAAACTGATGAAATAGTTTGAAATTTGTTCAAATGTTCAAACAGGTGAGAAGTTTTAGTAATTTTGTGGTTTTGTTGCAACATCGTCTCGTCTATGGAATAAATTGACACATGACAATAGAAGTTTGAGGAAACCTATTTTGGCTCTTACTCGACCTACCTACCATGACTTGGGTCCCTTCATGTTTATCATGTCCTCAATCATGAGGTCCTAATCCACAATGACTCATTAGCAAAAATTATTTAAGGTTGAAGAACATGAACACACATACAATCCTATGAATCTTTTTTAATTAGTAGATTGAGATTTGATCAACTACCTACAGAAGATAATATTATGGTAGGTGGGTGTAAGAAAAGGGACCTTAAGGAATTTTTTAGGTACCTTAATGAGAAAATATGTGCAACAACTCGGGAAAGAGGATAGGATAATCATTTTGAGTGACTTAGACCAACAGAATATGTATAATGCTAAGGTTTAACAATATTTATTGAATCTCTTTGTTAATCATTTACTCTTATGTGACATTTTCCTCGTAATTTTTGAAATCTTGACAATATGAATTGTCGCAAAAATAAACTTGAGCTCTTCATACCATGGGCATATAGATGGACTAAAGTGAAAGAACCATTTAAAAGTTGAAGACATGCTTAGCGTGTGTGTCATTAATTTTGATAGCAAATGGGATGAACACTCAACTTAGTAGAATTTGCTAACAATAATAGCTACCATTCAAGCATTGATATTCCACCATATGAAGATTTATATATAAGGACACGTAGGACCCTATTGTTTTGGCTTGAAGTTAGGGAAAAGAAGCTTATAGGCTCGAGGATTATTAGAGTGACTAATGAAAAGTAAATTTAATTCAAGAAATTATGAAAGAGTCACAAGATAAATAAATAATTTATAGAAGCTTAAATAAAAGACCATTTGATTTGTGAAATAGGGACGTCTTAGGCTCATTATTAGATTTGAAGGAAGGGAATTTGGTGGTGCTGAAAATATCAGCTTAGAAAGGTGTAATGAGGTTTGTAAATAGGGGAAATATGAGCCCTAGAAACATTAGACCATTAAAAACTTTTGGTAGAAATTGGGGCCCAGTCATTCAAACTTTATCTACATGTAGACCTTGAAGGAATAAACGATATCTTAAATCTAATATTTCCACTTATGGCAAGGTTGATCCTTATACCTCATTTTTTTTTACTTTGTTCCCGAAATGACATCCAATAACATTTCTAACAAGAAAATATAAAATAAGCCCTAAAATCCTAATATATTAACAATTTTTGTCCAATTTCTAGTTAACTAAGTTGAATCAAGGTTATACAACAATTTCTATAATTCACAAACTAGCCCATCAACAATAAATTGTTTATTTAACTCCATGGTTACTCTATAAATGACATTCATAGTCTTTTATATTCTAATTTAATCCTTGATGTTAAAGTTATCACAAATAAATTACACATAATAGTTAAATGAATTTACTCAAGTGTTACTTCTTAACTCTCAATCACAAAGCTTTTAACCTAACTTATCATCTACTTAATAATTAAATTTTAAATTGATTATTTTAAATTAACCATATTTGAAATTTTAAATCAATTAATTTTATTTAATTAAATTTAGAAATAAATTTATTTTATAAGTAATTTCACTTTAGGGTTAAAAATTCTAGCCACAGAATACAAGTGTTACAAAAGTGCACAACTATATTATAACAATGTGGGACAGAAAAGAACCAAAGTTTTTTGATGATTTAAGAAAGTAAAATGAATATGTAAAGTACTTAGAAACATCATATAATGTTTTTGTAACCTCAAATAAGCTTATAAATGAAAATATGAAAGTTAATTGCTATATGTAATGCCCTATTCTTATTTTTGTATTATTTATTTAATTTTTTATGTAAATTCCTATTCCAGGAAAAATTGATTAAATAATTATTTATACATTATGAAAACAACAACAACAACAATAACAACAACAACAACAACAACAACAACAATATTTGTAGTTGGGGGTTGGAATTGTTAATAACCAAACTTGATATGTATGGATTATGATGCATGGGGCTATTATAATTTTGAAAGCAAAGTATGAGGGCCAAACTTACAACTCTATCAAACTTGTACATGTAACCTTTTGGGCCGAGGGTGTGTGATTGAGATTCCGTTCCAGCCTTATGTCTTTCCTCTTGACTACGACTTGGAGCCCAAGCACCCTCATGCCTCTTGTCCTGTAACCACTAATCCCACTAAGGCTATTTCACGATTTGGAGTTGTTGTAGTCTGGTGAGGAGACCCAAGAGAGGGAGAGATCGCACCGAGGAAGCTTGTCGATGGGAGTCTTTGACAACTTACAGTCGTCAATCCATTGAGCCCAAGTCACACCTTTTTCTCGTTCTTGATAGTATATGCGACACCAATCCTTAGCCATTTTATTTATAGAGCCGAGAATTTGCAGCGAGAATGACAAGTTGTGAGAATGGCTTAGCGATATTTTGAGAGGGTAGCGATAGAAAGGAAAGGATACAGTAGCGGCACGAAAAAGATGGCTAGATTCTTGATCTTGGTGACTTGCAAGATTATAGATTCACTGCTTGAAGGTGTAGGTATGAGTCTGTGTCTCTTCTTAGTACCTTCTTGCAATAGCATCATCGCATGACAGCAACAAACCACCACAGGCGGGGTGGGTGTGAACCACCTAACCCACAACCATTCGCTAGCCCTTAGTGTTGTGGAACCCTTTTTATCAAGCTTCTATAAGGGTATATACATGTAGAACCTATCTCTCATGTTAACGATTTTATGTAAAACCTAGTTATGCTAATCAGTTGTTCAAGCTTTATCTAATTATCTAGGAATACATGCATCTTCTTTATATTCTTATGTGTGTAAGCCTATTGATTTGCATACAAACAATAACAAAATTTGTTTCTATGGTTTCTGAATATTAAATCCAACAGACTCACACATGTGCAGAACAACGACCCAATCATAATTTGTATAGATAATGGTAAGCATCTCACAACACCTTATTACCCCTTATCATATGTGAAGACCTTGTAAATCACAAAGTTTCCAATAATATTAGTGGTCGACAATTCACATAGTGTAGATGTCGGTTCATTTTGATATCTATGGAACTTGAGTTCATAGGTTGAAAAGTTACTTGCTCATATATTGTTTTCTTGATCAGCAAGTGAACAAAGTCAAGCAAGATTCATCTAGGTAGGCCTACTCTCCTAAACTTATTCAGTCATCAAGTGACCCAAACGATATCAAACTCCAAGTAATTAGAGGAACGCAGCCCATTCATGTGATATCTAAAAATAGCCATTATAACTAATATGTTTCGGATCAGTGTCTGACACATTTCAAGTTATGACGCTACATTCATTCAAAAACGAGGAAACATTCTCGGGTGAAATGACATAAATCCTCAAATCATCTATCCAGGATTCATCCACCAATATATATTTATCCATGAAGTACAATATTGGAGTAGGTTATTTCCAATATTAACCTACAATGTATACATGTTTTTGTTGGGATTTAACAGATTAACACAATTCAATCAGCCAGCGGAAGATAAAACAGATTAAATCCCAAAACTGAGCAGATTATTAAGCAATATCATATTATGTTCATAAGCAGGATCATAATTTCATAACAATTGCATCAACAATAAGATGAATATGATTCGTACCTTTGTTTGGATGTTAAGAATTCAAACCAGAATCCCTCTAATGATTCACACCCAAGATCACCAGAAGAACAAGTAGACAGAAACTTCCAAGCTTGTGGAAATCGATCTATAAACCCTTGAAGGGTTAGAGGAATTCGACAAAGAGGAGAGGGAGGAGGGTTTAGGGAGGTGGCGGCACTCTAGGGCTTGGGATGCCTTAGGGTTACATCCTAAGGCCTTTATTTTTAGTGCATGGGCTCCTAGGGTTTCAAACTTAGGAGCCTTTTGGCGGCCGCACCCTAGACTTGTTTCTATTAATTAAACTATTAATCAATTACAATCTAATGCCTTAAATAATTTCTATAAATTAATTTGACAATTAATTTATCAATTAACTCTTGATCTAGTTTCTGATTAATTAATTTCTCAATTAATTAATAAACTGATAATTCCTCTGTTATTTCTGCTACTGATTGTTTTTATTGGGCTGTGAGGGCAACCTAAATAGGACCCTTCTATTAATAGAAATATCACCACAGTTGATGACCTTGGACATATTTCCAACAATCTCCCACTTGGACATGTCGTCAACTTTGTATGGTCTAATGCTTTCAGATAATAAGCAAAGAGTGTAACATCCAATGCAACTGCCGAACTCTAATCAAGATCATGATCATGAGACGACCCCTAGATAAGAGATCAATTATTCCTCTGTTCTACAAGATATCCTTTATGAACTTGGGACATAGATAGAGTTCAGTTCCAAAAGGCTCAAATTCTGTTTCCCGATAGAGATTTATGATGACCAAATCAGACTATTCAATCGAACACATCAATCTAGTTAGTACCCGGTCGAGCGTTTTGGTGTCAACATCAAATCATCAAGGGCCCCACAGATATCCCTTCTTCTTGTTGGGGTAGAAGGAATAGATAAACTTTGACTACATAGTCTCTATCTACTTTATCATGTTATATACAGACATACCCTTTATAGTTACCAGTTACAGACAGTCCTTGAGTAGACCAATGCACAACAGAATCATAAAGAAGATCCTCATGCATCTCGGTTTGAAGAATAAAAGACATTATCATCCTAGATTATTGTGATTTAATCCATGAAGTAATATCTAGGTGGGGGTTGTTCCAATACTAAATCTCTATTAAATACTCATAAGCGTCGGTTGCAATCTCCATGCTATGTCTAATCTCTATAAACAATCTACTGATTCTCATGACAGTCTTAAATCACTACTAGCTTCCAAGAATACGACCGACTGTGGAAGTTTGAGTAATTAATACTCAGGAAGCGGGTTCTAAACATGCTAAAGTGAAACACAGTGTTAAATTTAATGCGAGCGGTAGCTTCTCAGCTTATTATCGAGTCTCTACAAGATAATCACCAAATCAGATATATTTTAATACTGTTACATGTTTCTTGGTTCTATTAAACTTGTAATTAAGATTTTATTTGTCTATATACCAAAAATGACATTCATTTTGTCTTGTGTCGACATCATTACAGATTATCTGATCGGATATCTCAATGTGTCATGTTACCTTTTCTCTCTTAACTTAATCTTGAGATAAGCAGCATTCCCTGAGTATACGTTTTGACTTCTCATGGCCTTTTCAGAATCATTAGTCAATATGACTTCCTTTAGAGGATTTCAAGGTGTTTCATGATGTTGCAGATAACCATCAAGATACTGATGAAACTCTTCAACCACGAAGTCTTAGTATCATCAGTTGGTGCAAATATTTAAACTCTTTCAAATTATTATTATATTTCCCATTCATCCCCAACATAACTCCTTGTTTTCTCATGTATTCTTTAATAATGCTTTCAAGCATCGTCTAGTGACCTTTGCCATGTTTGTCCTGAAACTATCTTACTATGCTCTAAGCATACAAGTTATCAGGATGAGTACACGACACTTATGATCGATCCAGTAGCAGAAGCTTATGGGGCTCGACTCATATTGTTCCGAACTTCTTTAGCATCGGAATATTGATTTAAAATCAATCATGTTTCAAAAAAACCTTCTTAAAGTCATGCATCTCGAATTTCTTCAAGATTATACTCTCGGTTGGCTAAGTCCCTTTAGACTTTTTCATTTATCCCTATAGATGTTTATACTAAGTGTGTATACTGTATCTCCTCTAGTCCCTTTTATAGTGACACATTTCTTAAAGCCAAGTCATTACACTTTGTAACAATAAGAAAATTTGTTTCCTATAAGCAGTATGTTACGGACATACGTTGACAAGCACACTACAATAATACTCCCACTAGCTTTGACATAATTATAGAACTCTTTTATGCTTTCACAAAAAAAAAACAAAGCACTTGGCAATTTTATGATTGCAAAGATCCTGTCTTGTGAGGTGCTTGTTCGATTCTTTAGATGAATCTTTTGTACAATATGTTTGGATATTTGGCATGTTCAAAACCTCTTGGTTGTGCCATACACACAACCCATTTGTTTTCCATTTAAGGAAAGCGGTTCTGATCATCCAATTTGCCGTGACGCACGCAATGTAGTCGCAGCAAATGATACCTTCATAGATTCATTCTTAGCTCCTGATGAAAGTGATTTTCTCATAATCAATTTCTTGAGTCTGAGCATTGCCCTACTGAACCAGTCTTGCTTTGAATGTAAGTACGTTCCTATCTATGTTGCTTTCTTTGAAGATTCAATTACTCCCACTGGTTTTAGGCCATGTGTAATATTAGTCAAACTAAAACATAGACTGAGTCTCGCCTTTTAATATCCTCTATTTGGCAGCAGCTAGGCTCACTAATGCTTACATGTAGTTAGACAACTTATCTGTACTAACTTGGTGTTTTACCATTAATTAGTGTATCACTTTTAGTAATATGAGACCATAATACTAATACTAATGGATTTGCAAAGAGGAGGAAGTATGTCAGGTTTTTCTCTTAACAGGATTCTGATCTCTTAGTTAAGTCCTAGTCTTGACTAAAGGTTTCTTTATTGGTTAATCCTTTAATCTCTTCAAGATTACTCTTACTCCCACTGTTATTTTGGATATGAGCTCTATCCAAAGAAAGACTCTTCTTTCTTAGACACAAACAAGTTGTTCTTGGGTTACTTGTAAAACAAGTATCCAAAGTACTTGTGGGATGACCAACGAAACGACACTTCCGATTGGGTAGGTTCGGATGAACACTACATGACCCCAGACTTATACATATTCAGATGGGGTCTATATAACCTACTTAGTCTAAGATGTGGTTTTAAATTATTTGTGGTTGTTATGGTCAAACTTACTGGAATATCTAATCTTTCGAAATGAATTGGAAGTGTATTCTGGTACATCAAGGATCGAACCATTTCAAACAATGTTTGTCTTTTCCTTTAAGACATACTATAACACTGTAGTGTTCTTTGAAAGGAGATGACTGTGAAACGTTTTCTCAGTTCCTAAGATATTTGTGTAACTCAGATATTTTCAACTTAGTTGATTTTTTACTTCATTCTTGAATCCTTTGAAAAATCCAAAGTTTTTCTAATTACTGTTTATTCTAATAAACAAGGTTATATTTGCTAAACTGATATACAAATATTATGAAGTATAATTAATCGTGTCTATTGGTAGATCTCACTATTTCACAAGGACTAGTGTGGATATTTCCCTATAATCTTGATTTCTTTCACATCTCTATGATAATTATGAATTTGTTAATTTAATCAAGATTTGCATTCATCATATGACTCCGAGTGAAATGATTCCAAAATCCTGTCCATTGGATTTTGGTTGATGCAATTCTTGTTTTTAATGTAATTCAATTAAGAGTTGCATTCATCATGTGACTCTAAGTCAAATGATTCCAAAGTCATGTCCACTTGGATCTTTAGTTGATGCAATTCTTTGTTTAAATCTAATTATAACAATCATATAAACACAATCATATATCCAATACACTTTTGGATGTATCAACATTCAAATTATTACTGTTTAATGCAATCAACACATTCATACAATATTGTAAGGATATTAAAACAACCACGTTTTTATAAAAGAGAAATATCAACATTTTTTATTAAATCTAAAATAGATATCCTCAAAACAATGTAAAATATGAAAAACAATATCATATACAACTAGTAGCTAATAACAGAATCATCAAAACTGCATGAGCCCGTAATCCCGATCCTGTAACAGCAGTAGTGCTCTCATGATTCGAATAAGCTCCTATGCATCAGTGTCCCGTATCCTACTAAATCCTTTCATACAGCGCAAATGTGAGAAACACATCTTGTATTAAGGAATTAAGGATCAGAAGTTTTGAGTTTTAGATATACCTGAGTTGCCCAACAGTTTGGCTTTGGAGCATCTTCCAATCTTTCTGAGACTGTATTCCATCCTGTGACTTCCCAGCTTGGGACACCTCAGAACTGGCCCAACAGTTGCACTGGACCGTTTCTTGATATGTCTCTCCATCAAACTCAATTCCGAAGTAGCTGGATCAGTAGAACCATGTATCTCCATGAATGACTCATACAGAGTCAATATCGAATACATCTCCATGATAGACTTATCCTGGTTCCCCTTTCTGTACATCTGAATGAACAGATCATACTGGCTGGTTAGAGAGTCGAGGATGATATTAGCACTCAACTCCTGATCAAAAGGGTGACCAAGTCAGCACAGCTCGCTAATGTATCCCTCAATCTTGAGAATATGCGGACCGACACTACTACCCTCTACCAATTTGCACTCTTCAACGTCTTTGAAGATTCTACTTCGTTCTTGCTCAACCGGTTCTCAGAACCTTTCCTTAACCAAACATGCTAATTCGTAAGGACCCAGAAACTCGAAATCCTTGCGGATCTCGGGGTCAATGGTCAACAACATGAGGCAACGAACTTCTTCAGACTCATCAATGAGGAAATCATGCTGATCTCGAAGTTCCTGTGTAGTGCCATGCCTAGGTAGAATGAGAGGAGACTCTCTATCAGATATGACTTGCCTTCGTACTTTAGAACGAGATTCCAAGTGCGAAGCCAATCCATATAGTTCAGCCCGGTAAGCTTATCCATATCTAGTAGATACTTCTTAAAGCTTTCAGAGATGGGTGATAGAGGAGAAGGAGGAGAATTGAAACTTGCTTTAGAAATCTATAAAATCAAAATTTACTTAGTTTAATTTTATTCCTTTTAAACAATTACCCAATTATTATTTAACAATGTTAGGATCCAAAATGTTCCAGTTATGATGTGAAGAGGGATGCCGTAATCACAACATAATGGACATTAAGGTAGATAAACTCTATCGATCTCAGTCTCTATGAAATTCCTAGATCTATGAGATTCATTGACTTAAGGTCAATGGCATGTTAATCTCGGTTATGCTCATCTCAAATCCATGACAGGAATGCCATGAACCATGTATCAGATGGTGAACAGACCATGCAAAAACCGCATGATCCCCGCTTAATATACGCTTAAGAATCTCGAGTGCCACATCATTCTTAATTATGACCTAGATTGACGTGCTTATTGGCTATATAGCTCCGTCAATATGTCATAAAGAAAATTTGTGTTTTTCATGGGTAGCATATGATTCACATTTTTATTTTAATTAAAACGAGACTTTTGTTTTAATACTTTTAAGTTAATACTTTTTAACTGATAAACATTGCCCTATCAAAACCTTTCGGTAACTCCACTATGTAAAATGTGACAGGCGGTGAGGGTGGTAGACAATAAACGTCGTTTAAAAACCGACCTCATTAGAATCCTCCTTCAAACCTTCAAACACATATAAAGTGGATGAGCCTAGTCATGGTTTGACCAATGTTCTTGTTTTAATTTAAATTTTAATATTATATATATTGTTCTAAATATATTAAAGGTAAACTTTTTAAACAATTTAAAATTTATGTTTGTCATGTTTAATTCCATTAAAACAGTTTTAATAATTAAATTAATCAACTTAAATAAAAAAAGCATTTTAGGCAACAATCTACTTAAGGAAACTAAGCAAGTTAGGAAACTTGCAAGGCAAGAAATGGTTTGTGAAACCCTAGCCGCCAAGGGGTAAGAAGGGTTCTAAAACACTTCAAAATTTTCGACAAGCAGGTTTCTAAGAACATAGATCAGTCAAAATTCATAACTTGCAATTTTCATGATTTTCTAGCAGTTAACCTATGATTTTTGAAAATTTAAGGCAGGAAAAACAATTCATATTCAAGCTTTAATCTAATGTGCATGCAACCTAAGTACAATGGCTCTGATATCAATGTTGGGATTTTAACAAATTAACACAATTTAATCAGGTAGCAGAAGATAAAACAGATTAAATCCCAAAACTGAGCAGATTATTAAGCAATATCATATCATGTTCGTAATCAGGATCATAAGTTCATAACAATTGCATCAACAATAAGATGAATATGATTCATACCTTTGTTTGGATGTTAAGGATCCAAACCAGAATCCCTCTAATGATTCACACCCAAGATCACCAGAATAACAAGCAGACAGAAACTTCCAAGCTTGTGGAAATCGATCCAGAAACCCTTGAAGGGTTAGAGGAATTTGACAAAGAGGAGAGGGAGGAGGGTTTAGAGAGGTGGTGGCACCCTAAGTCTTGGGATGTCTTAGGGTTGCACCCTAAGGCCTTTGTTTATAGTGCATGGGCTCATAGGGTTTCAAACTTAGGAGCCTTTTGACGACCACACACCCTGGACGTGTTTCTGTTAATTAAACTATTAATCAATTACAATCCAATCCCTTAATTAATTTCTATAAATTAATTTCACAATTAACTATTGATCCAATTTCTTATTAATTAATTTCTCAATTAATTAATAAACTAATCATTCCTCTACTATTTTTGCTACTAATTGTTTTTACTAGGCCGTGAAGGCAACCCAAATAGGACCCTGTTATTATTAGAAATATAACCACAATTGATGACCTTGGAAGTATTTCCAACATCCAGTCCTATGAATGCCTATGAAAAAGCACATTAGTTGTGCCTTATCCCTACACCAATGACCATAACCACATCTGGACTTTAGAAATTAGAAACAATTTACCTTCATGGTACAAACATACTAGCATGGATCATGTAGATGAATTAAAAAAATGTATCCTGATACCTTATATCACCATAATTTAGCATCTTTGTATAATGCCTCGATTACCATATACCAAAACCTGTGAACTAATGATGTAACAGAAGTATCATGAGAGTTCCAAACCTTATGGTTAGTGACATCATCTAAGTCAAACCTTATAGGAACCACTATCTTAATGAGTAATGTTTGTTTTGAAACATGTTCCTATGCATTCTTATGCATGCGTCTAGACATACTTTAATTGTTCAAGAATTTTTCATGCCTTTTTGGACAATTAAACTCTAAATATTTACATGCTCCCTCAAGGAGCGACAAATCCGAAGTATGTGTATAGATCTCTTGTAGGATGGTCAAATTGGTTTTATTCAATAGTGACTTATTATGTTTGATGTTTATGAGGACATTTCCTTTGAAATAAATCATTAAGGTCTTGCTCAATGATGCCAGAGGTTTGCACTAGTAGCATAACTTACAACTAATATTTCCTTTAAGAGCTCCATTTTATTCCTAGTTATATATGGAAGTTCAAAATTCTAAGACTAAGTGTTATTTGTGGTGGACTTCGTGTAAGAAAAGTCTATTCATCCACTTACTTTTTCTAATATGGTATGAATGGCAAGTTACATTCACATGATTGTCCATAGGAGATTACGCATCATGAACAACTTTTAGATTCAACGCTTGCACTATGTCTTTGGCAGAAGGCTCTACCTATGTTTATACAACAAACTCTAATTTAACACTTGACATTTTGATATCGTCATATCAATGTGTTTTCAAAGACATGAAGATATTTTGTATTCTTTTATGAATAACAAAAGATTTCTATGATATTTTTGCATATCATATTGATGCAACTTAGAGTGCTCCCATTAACTTTAATGAAATACTACAACTTATTTTTATAATGCAAGATCAATTTCCTTAATCTTCCTTGGGAAGACTACATGGACATATCATTAAGATCTGTAGAGCTTAAAACACCAAAAAAATGTCCTTGCAAAAAGGTCTTTGTAAAACTTAAGCAATACTATGCCAATATCATATCTGACACTGGCGATTTTAACGATTACTTGTGCCTATTACCATAGTAGAAGGATCTATTAAAACAGGCTTACATGTCTTTTTTTTAAAACTAAAAAAACCTTGTTTTTTAGAGAGAGATGCAATTAAGCCACATTTCTTGGAATTTGTCAATCGTTTACAGTTTCAACCACATATATCTATTTCTCGAACTGATTAAATATTTCTTGATTGTGAAAAGACAATAATCATTTTATTCCTTGGGGAGCTCCTAATTCCTAATCTAATTTAAAGGACTAATCAGTAATTCAAACATTTTAAGGCTTTCTGTAATGCCTCTGATTATTGAATATACATATCTCGGCTAGCTTATTACTAGTGACTAAGGAATGTACAATATATGACCATAAAATTGTCCCATGATTTTAGATTTTCCTTGAGATACTTCCTTGTCGGTTACTCACCCAAAACTATAATGTCTTAGTTCCCTTCCTTTACTAGAATCATTAAAAGAAAATTTATCATGGCGAAAAAGTAAAAGAAAGGCAGCAAACTTTGACGTGTCTACTTATCACTTTGTATCTCATGCATTAGTCTTGATATAAAATATCAACACATTCTTTTAAGAAGTGCGGTGTCTAGCTCTTCTTCATAGGAGTATGTGTTTTACGAAAACTAGAAGTAGGTAGTTTTGTCAAGTTTGCTGCAAACGAAACACTTTTCGCATGCTCTTATGATAGGCATTACCTAGACGAATCAGATTCAATTTTTACATTAATTCATTTAACATGTTTAATTGTCTTTATAAACATATCAAGTGTATTCATTTCATTTACGTATAGCGGAAAAAGGACAATATGCTAGTAACACTCAAATAAACAAATGCATAAATACTCAAAATATTCAAACAAAAGAAAAATGTTCACAACCAATCAAAAAACATGAAAAATGACATAATCTGAAAGTATCGAGACACTAATCCTAAATTACAAAGTCGTAAATTTATGATCTTATCAGTAGCTCACACTTTCTCCATCACTCCTCTTTGTATACTCTTCTCCATTTTTGAATGAAACATCAAATGTTAGTATCTCATACTTGGGAATGAAAAAGGTGAAAAACAACAGTTATATAGTTATACATGACTTTTTGGTTTCACCAACCTTGTCTTTGAACAAGTCTACATGATAAGAAGGATAAGTTCACTTCTAGTGTCCTACAACATAGTAGTACAAGCGGTTGTCTTTCGTGGATGCTTTCTTTTTGTTTTAGTTGAACATGCCTTCTGTTTTGTGTTAGGTGTATTCCTAAGCATGTTTTCATGCCTTTTTATCCTTGTTTTACCTTGCATTTTATTCTCATTATTGCATATTTTCATGTTTTTCGGGATTTCAAGAATAGCAACCTACTTTCACACATTGTGGTTGTTTTCAGGTGCTTTTGAGGGTTGAATCTTGCATTGGATGACAATGGGAAGCTACACAAGAAATTTCAGAAGAAACGGAGCTCAAACGAAGAAGTTACAAAATCGTCATCCCGTTGACAGTATTGTACACGGCCCGTGTAACTTTTGCCCTTGAAGTTACACGGCCGTGTAACTTAATATGCCACATATGATGCCATGTCAGCTGAAGTGGAGCCCAGGATGAAATCCAGGATTACACGACCGTGTAATTTTGGCCCAAGAAATTACACGGCCGTGTAACTTTTCCTGGTGACCAGATCTGCTTTTTCACCCACTTTGAGTTGTTTATTCCTTCTTGTGCTGTCATTCCCATGCTACACGACCAGATCCAGATCCAACCTGATTTTGAGGCCATGTGATGAGAGAAGTGGGTCTTGGAATGATGATGTTTGCCATTGTCCATTTTACCATTTTGCCCTTGGTGTGTTAGTATAAATAGATGTGTCTAGTTAGCCTTAGAACCATCCATTATTCCATTAACTTCTGAATACTCTCTAGATACATTGTGTTTGTGTTTGTGTGCAACTTCAAGTGTGGATTATCTTCATTTTTGTAAGTTCTTTTATCTTTTATTAGTCATGAGTGGCTAGTAACTTTATTTTCTGGTTTTGTATTAAGGATTATGATTGTGATTTAATATAAAGTTTGATGTTTGATTTTATATCTTTCTAGTGATATGATTTTGAGGCTTAACAAACGTTTGATTTTTATTTATTTCATATTGGTCATTTGATCTCAAATATAAATCAATCTAGTCATACAAATTATGAAATCCGTAATTGTTTTATAAAATGTTATTTGTGACAATCATCTTTAATTGGTGAAAATCATATCTCATGTTTTGACGCTCCAACGCTTGTTGAGGAGTATTGAACATTGTTGGGAACATTCACATAAAACATAATGCAATCTTTCATTCAAATTCTACGATGGTGTATGTACGAGCTTTCGGCATACACTTGACTAATCTAGATTTGATTAGTAAGATTAGTCTTAGTTAACGAGCTTCTCTTGACTAAGGTACATTAGGTGAATGGTGTATGTACGAGCTTTCGGCATACACAAAGTACCAATTTAGAAAGATTAAAGTTATAAAACATCATTCTTATTGTTATTTCCAATCATATGACTACAAATGCAAAACCAGAATTTGTCCCCAATTTATAAAAGCAATCATTCTATATATTTTGTCCCAAGTTATTTGTTCTCGACATTTACATAATTGTTGTCCAATTATTCATCAAAACAACCCCACCCTTTTGGTTACTTTCTTTACAAGTTTGAATCTCGTGAAATCAAGGCATAATCCATTAGACCATCGCTCCCTGTGGATCGACCCTACTTGCCATTTATACTACATAGTTAGTATTTATTACAAGTAGTGTAATCATGAAATATCGGTAATTAAATCATTCCAAAACCATATTTCAACTCTTTTAATTTTGTTGGTTACGACACTCAACAAATTGGCGCCGTTGCCGGGGAGCACGGTATTACTAATATTTTATGCCCAGATCTGATCGAACAGGTACACCTCTTGAGATCAACAAAGAAATAGAAAAGACCGCAAAAATATTAAGAAAGCAAACTAAGCTTCGAAAGAAGCTTGATTACCAAAGATCTCATACTACACCAACACTCTCTCCTACACCACCTTCCACTTCTACTTCTACTCCCGATCTTTCTTCTAACCCATTAAAAATGGGTGACGAAGAAAAGACCTTAAGACAATGGGGTGCGCGAAAAGATACACAACAACCTTTGTGTATAAATTATCCCAATGTGGAGAATTTTGAGCTAAAATCCAGGCTCATACACTTACTTCCAACCTTTAGAGGTTTGGAAAATGAAGATCCTCATAAATTCCTTAAGGAGTTTCATGTAGTATGTTCGGGTATGAAGCCCCATAATGTGACAGAAGACCAAATCAAGCTAAGGGCATTCCCTTTTGCTCTTTACGATACCGCAAAAGAATGGTTGTACTATCTCCCACCGGGGACGATAACAACATGGAACGATATTGCTCAAGCATTCCTTGACAAATACTTCCCGGAGCCAAAAGCTTCAAGCATACGTAGAGAGATTCTCACCTTGCGTCAAGGACGACGAGAGTCCTTGCACACATATTGGGAGAGGTTTAAGAAACTTTGCGCTCGATGCCCACAACACGGTTTGTCTGAACACCAACTTCTCCAAAATTTTTGTGAAGGCCTATCTCATCTTGATAGGCGAATTATAAATGCTTCAAGTGGTGGAGCCTTGCTAGACAAGACTCCATCCCAAATCCGGGCCTTAATTGCTACTTTAGCCGAAGATTCAAAGCATTCAATCGGAGAAGATGAATGTTATTCCGACCCTCCACGAGGAGAAAAGCAAGTAAGTACTCCTCACATTGAAACTCAAATATCTGAACTAACAAAAGCTGTCATTTTGTTAACTAAAGAGAGAGGAGCCGAACCAAAAGCGAGAGCTTGTGGAATTTGCTTACAACATGGTCACCCGACCGACATGTGCCCATCCTTGCAAGATGAAAACGAGCATGTAAATGCTATGGGTGACCACGTGGGACAAAATTCCAGGAATTTTGACAACAATCAATCGTGGAGAAATGCGCAACCAAGACCTCAATATCAACCACAACATACCGCACCACGAAACCCCTCAGGTATGTCTTTGGAGGAAATTGTCTCTAACTTGGCTAAAAATACAATATCTTTTCAGCAAGAGACAAAAGCAAGCATCCAATTCTTGGAAAAACAAATAGCACAACTTGCAACAACGGTTGGCAAGTTGGAAAGTAGGCTGGATACTAAATTGCCAGCCCAAACAGAAGCAAACCCAAGGCACAACGTGAGTGCCATCTCCCTTAGAAACGGGAAGGTTTGCAAGGACCCAAGTGTGCCCAAAGATGCGGAAAAAGAAGGCACAAAGCAAGCGGAAATTCCAAGCCATACTCCATCACCTCCTTTTCCTTCAAGATTCTTAGAATCAAAGAAAGAAAGGGAAGATAGAGAAATCATGGCCACGTTCCGCAAGGTGGAGGTAAACATTCCCTTACTTGAGGCCATTAAACAAGTTCCTAGATATGCTAAGTTTCTTAAGGAACTTTGCACATCTAAAAAGAAACTCAAAGGGGATGAGACAATAAAAGTCAACGAGAATGTCTCGGCAATCATACAAAAAAGATTGCCACCAAAATACGGGGATCCGGGCGTATTCACGGTTCCTTGTAAATTGGGGGATACAAACATACCGAGAGCCATGCTTGATCTCGGTGCCTCTATCAATGTCCTACCACTTTCAACTTTCAAAAACTTAAAGAAAGGAGCATTGAAACGCACCAGAGTCGTTATTCAATTGGCCGATAAATCTACCATACGTCCAAAAGGCGTGTTGGAAGACGTATTAGTCCAAGTAAATAACTTTGTTTTTCCCGCTGATTTTTATATCGTCGATATGGGAGATGACGACTCACCAAATTCAAGTTCCACACTTTTAGGGAGACCATTCTTAAAAACATCGAGAACAAAAATTGATGTTTTTAATGGTACCCTATCTATGGAATTCGATGGTGAAGTTGTAACCTTCAATATTGATCAATCCATCCGCTACCCAAGCGATGTGCCACCCGAAAACCTAAGGGAAAACAATTCATTGTTACCAAATGAACATGAAAACAAAAATTTAGTAGCAATGGTTTCTATGAACGAAACAACAACTGGACTTACTGAAGGGTCCAAGCCTGTGGATCGCCAGGATCATCAACGCAATGATCTGGATTTGCAAAATAGAGATCCACCTCCTTTACCAAAACAAACGAGAAACAAACACCATTTCAAACGGTTTACCGAGTGTTTCTCTACCAACCAAAGAGTGGACATGGAGGAATGTCCAAGGTAAGCTTTCCTCAGC
This sequence comes from Cichorium intybus, assembly GCA_023525715.1. Taxonomy (NCBI): domain Eukaryota; kingdom Viridiplantae; phylum Streptophyta; class Magnoliopsida; order Asterales; family Asteraceae; genus Cichorium; species Cichorium intybus. The sequence continues at coordinate 36,695,240 of CM042010.1, read as the reverse complement.
CCCCGTGTGTGGGTCCTTAAACCCAAACACGGGCCCGTGTCGAGCCAAAGACGTTAAACAAGTGCGCTAACCGGGAGGCAACCCGGGGGTCTTTTTGTCATTTTTTCAAAGTGTAATTTTTTGTATTTTTATAATTTTTCTATTTATAACTTTCAATTACCTACGTGGGAAAACGATCGGAATCGAAAACGGACTACCGAGGCTCAAAATACGAAAAGCGAAAAACGAAAAAATGGACAGTGTGTTACACAGCCCGTGTAACTTTTGCCCTATAAGCTACACGACCGTGTAACTTAAACATATGGTCAAAATCAAAACTGGTCACTAGCTAACTTTACACGACCGTGTAAATTTTCAAGCCAAAGTTACACGGCCGTGTAACTTTGGCCAGGGGCATTTTGGTCTTTTTCGCACATTATATAAGCAGGGCACCTCATTTTTACCACTCCAAAGCTGCGATTTGCTTCAAAACCCCCTGCCGAGTCCGATAACCACAAAGCCAAGATCGATTTCTTCAATTTTTCTTCTAATTTCTTCAAGTTTTGTTAAAATCCAAAGGTTTAAGCTTGGGGAAGACAATGATAGAAGGAATCAAGGTCAATATCACCATTGTCAAGCTTCAATTCGGTGAATTCTTTCCAAAACTCAAAATCTTCATAATTTTTGGTTTTTGGCTAGATAATTGGTTCTTGGCTTTGAATTGTGAAACCTTTGTGTTTAAATTTGTGTGTTTTATCGTTTGAGTGTTGTTTTTGTTCATTTCCTTTGTTGAAACTATAAAAAAAAATGGCATCATCATCCCGTACCTACTCTAGGGGTAATAAAAGGCAAATCGTATATTCGGCCTCTAGTGGCTCTTCTGATGAGGAGCCCGAACAGCAGGACTTTGATATGGGCGATGCGGGTATCGCATTCATGACCGATGCCCAAGAGGCCCGCTTTTATAACTTTTTGGAACGAATTTGGCAAGCCCAAAAATTCGTAGACGTCCCAACTTTGCGAGACTTACACATAGAGGCAGGAGTACGCAAACTCCTGTCAAATGTTGGTTGGGAAGGGTTGATGAATATAAGCGAAAAAAGCTATTCCAACCCCACTATCGAATTTTTGTCTTCCGTTGAATTTAACGTTAATACTACAGTTTTGTCTTTTAGAATGTTCAACAGGTCATACCAAATCACACAAAACCAATTGTGTGAACTTATTGGCGCACCGGTCGCCAACACTTATGACCAAAGAGGCAAACTGAACAAACTGTTCCACCGTGAAGTTGGCAAATTCTGGACCAAAATTTCCACAGAAAACTTCTACCGTCCCAGTAATGCCAAAGCCTCCAGCATCATCCATCCCGTCCTCAAAGTCACCCACCGCATCATTGCTTCTATCTTCTTCCCACAAGAAGAAATAAGCAAAGCTGGCCTAAATGAGCTTGTGCTTCTCTACTACATGATTAATCCAGGGCCTAAAACCCCAAATTTTGGATCCTGGATCATGTACAAACTACTTAAACTAAGTAGAAGTTCATCTGGCCAGGTACATTGCGGTGGCATTATCACTTTAATAGCCAAACATCCAGCCCTGGGTATCAGATTTCCTGATAACCTTGAGATAGTCAGAGGCGAACGATACCTCACCTCCGATGTTCTTGAGGGTATGAGGTTATTTCGACGCCCCGAATCAGACGAAATATGGCAAGCCGACGGACGCGACTATCTGCGGGTGAACAACAGAAATGCCCGAATCCTACGATTAGCCAACCCAGTCTCCACCACAAATTGGAAGCCTCCTTCCAACATGGGCCTACAACTACCCGCTCCCCACCTACCCCCTCGAGAGCCCAGCCCACCACCGAGACAGCCCCAGGAGCCTGGCCCTTCAAGCTCTGCTAGCTCATTTCCTCCAGAGCACAGTCTATACATGGAGCAATTTTCTAGCATCAACTCCCAGCTTGCGGATCTTCGCCTTGATTATCAAGGCATATATGATAATCTTGGTGAGATTGATACACACCAAATGGAGCTGCGCCAAGACTTTGAGCAGTTTAGAGAGAACCAATATAAACATAACCAAGATGTTATGTCTATACTCTCTGACATACAAAGATCCGTTGCCTTCAACCCATGGCAACAACAGCAACCACTACAGCCACCGCAACAACAGCAGCAGCCAGGCAGCCAACCACCACCGCCCCCTCAATTCCCGCCTTACCCATATTTCCCACCGTACCCATACCCTCCATTTCCGCCACGGGGACCCTTCCCCGACCCTCAGTAGGTTGTTTCTTTCTTTCTCCTTCCCTAATGCATTGTGGACACTGCTTTTATTTTAAGCTTAGGGATGGGGGAATAAATCCCTTTATTCAAAAAAAAAAAAAAAATTTTAAAAAGCAACAAAAATTCAAAAAAAAAAAATATTTTATTTCTTGCATTTATTTTAAACTTTTGCATGCATTTTTGTTATCTCTTACTTCTCACCTATGTGACACCTTTAAATTGCAACTATAATACATCTCATAGTTAAACTTCTTGTATTTTTGTCCCCTATCTACATGCAACATCACCATCTTTTGAAACTTTAGATCTTCATTAGAAACTTCTTTTTATTAATTTTCTAGCATAGATACGATTGGGAGAATTATAAAACACACATGAAATTGAATCAAAATTATTCTAGCAAAGGATGCTTTATTCACCCGTGAGTTCATCAATGTGTGTAATCGACTAGGAGAAATACTATGGAAGTTGCACTAGTTCCCCCTCATGACCATGCATTTTCATATTGTCTATTAAACATAAGGTTTATCTCAAAATCGCGATTTTCCAAAATCATGGACAAAAATCTTATTTTCTATATTTGTTTTTAGTTTTTGTGTGGTAGTATGTGTCATATGACCTTGTTTATATTATTTTGGTCATTAGCGTGTTTAAATTTTTATTATTACAAAAATATCATAAAAATTATTGTCTAATCATTTTAGCAAAATTTTGTGAAAATGTTTTTATGGTGAAAATCCAGAAATCATTTCACTTGGTTCTAAAAGATTGGTCTAAAAAAAAAAAAAAAAAAAAAAGAGAGACCGAACCAAGTGATCACTCAAGTCATTTAAAGTGAAAATTTTCTACAAAAATACAATAAAAACGATTACTTGTTTTGAAAGCCTCCTCCTATTTGCTTTCAACAACTAAATCCAATTTTGGTTTAGTTAAAAACTTCATTGACCATGTTTTAAAAATTCTTCATACATCTTTGGTCAAGATGAAGTTCAAAAGATTTGGTTGTCTCGGTCGTCTAGGTATCTATCATTTGTAAATAGGAATTGAGTTGTAAATTTTTGTCCCTCTGTTTTGAAAAATCATGTGTTTAGTAAATAAATATGCAAATGAGGTCGATTGGAGGACTTGAGCAAAGTCAACTTAGTATAAGCTTCCTAGATTCAATATCCGAGCGCCCCTCCTATAAAAATGAGTGTTTATAGCCAAATCTTGAAAATGGAACTTGCAAGGTCACACATCTTGTGACATGAGTGAATAAACACGAGAGGAGTGAACAATTGTGAGCGCATCCTTTGTTTGCGAGACGCTTTGAATAACGAGTGAAAGTTTCATGTGTGAGTTTATATTTTGTCCCAACGTGCGTATGCTAACTAATTGATAAAAATTTGTTCCTTTTAATGGTCTTTTGTTTTGAATAGATGGTCTAACTTATATGTGTGTAGGGTCCAAATTGACATGATTTTTAGTTATGATTGATGTTGTCTTGGTTGCTACCTAGGGTGTCTATTCTTTTTATACTTTGTAGTTTGTTTTCCACATTGTTTAGATCCTTGTTTTCCTTGAGGACAAGAAAAGTCTAAGCTTGGGGATATTTGTTAGGTGTATTCCTAAGCATGTTTTCATGCCTTTTTATCCTTGTTTTACCTTGCATTTTATTCTCATTATTGCATATTTTCATGTTTTTCGGGATTTCAAGAATAGCAACCTACTTTCACACTTTGTGGTTGTTTTCAGGTGCTTTTGAGGGTTGAATCTTGCATTGGATGACAATGGAAAGCTACACAAGAAATTTCAGAAGAAACGGAGCTCAAACGAAGAAGTTACAAAATCGTCATCCCGTTGACAGTATTGTACACGGCCCGTGTAACTTTTGCCCTTGAAGTTACACGGCCGTGTAACTTAATATGCCACATATGATGCCATGTCAGCTGAAGTGGAGGCCAGGATGAAATCCAGGATTACACGACCGTGTAATTTTGGCCCAAGAAATTACACGGCCGTGTAACTTTTCCTGGTGACCAGATCTGCTTTTTCACCCACTTTGAGTTGTTTATTCCTTCTTGTGCTGTCATTCCCATGCTACACGACCAGATCTAGATCCAAACTGATTTTGAGGCCATGTGATGAGAGAAGTGGGTCTTGGAATGATGATGTTTGCCATTGTCCATTTTACCATTTTGCCCTTGGTGTGTTAGTATAAATAGATGTGTCTAGTTAGCCTTAGAACCATCCATTATTCCATTAACTTCTGAATACTCTCTAGATACATTGTGTTTGTGTTTGTGTGCAACTTCAAGTGTGGATTATCTTCATTTTTGTAAGTTCTTTTATCTTTTATTAGTCATGAGTGGCTAGTAACTTTATTTTCTGGTTTTGTATTAAGGATTATGATTGTGATTTAATATAAAGTTTGATGTTTGATTTTATATCTTTCTAGTGATATGATTTTGAGGCTTAACAAACGTTTGATTTTTATTTATTTCATATTGGTCATTTGATCTCAAATATAAATCAATCTAGTCATACAAATTATGAAATCCGTAATTGTTTTATAAAATGTTATTTGTGACAATCATCTTTAATTGGTGAAAATCATATCTCATGTTTTGACGCTCCAACGCTTGTTGAGGAGTATTGAACATTGTTGGGAACATTCACATAAAACATAATGCAATCTTTCATTCAAATTCTACGATGGTGTATGTACGAGCTTTCGGCATACACTTGACTAATCTAGATTTGATTAGTAAGATTAGTCTTAGTTAACGAGCTTCTCTTGACTAAGGTACATTAGGTGAATGGTGTATGTACGAGCTTTCGGCATACACAAAGTACCAATTTAGAAAGATTAAAGTTATAAAACATCATTCTTATTGTTATTTCCAATCATATGACTACAAATGCAAAACCAGAATTTGTCCCCAATTTATAAAAGCAATCATTCTATATATTTTGTCCCAAGTTATTTGTTCTCGACATTTACATAATTGTTGTCCAATTATTCATCAAAACAACCCCACCCTTTTGGTTACTTTCTTTACAAGTTTGAATCTCGTGAAATCAAGGCATAATCCATTAGACCATCGCTCCCTGTGGATCGAGCCTACTTGCCATTTATACTACATAGTTAGTATTTATTACAAGTAGTGTAATCATGAAATATCGGTAATTAAATCATTCCAAAACCATATTTCAACTCTTTTAATTTTGTTGGTTACGACACTCAACAAATTGGATGTTGTCTTGGTTGCTACCTAGGGTGTCTATTCTTTTTATACTTTGTAGTTTGTTTTCCACATTGTTTAGATCCTTGTTTTCCTTGAGGACAAGAAAAGTCTAAGCTTGGGGATATTTGTTAGGTGTATTCCTAAGCATGTTTTCATGCCTTTTTATCCTTGTTTTACCTTGCATTTTATTCTCATTATTGCATATTTTCATGTTTTTCGGGATTTCAAGAATAGCAACCTACTTTCACACTTTGTGGTTGTTTTCAGGTGCTTTTGAGGGTTGAATCTTGCATTGGATGACAATGGGAAGCTACACAAGAAATTTCAGAAGAAACGGAGCTCAAACAAAGAAGTTACAAAATCGTCATCCCGTTGACAGTATTGTACACGGCCCGTGTAACTTTTGCCCTTGAAGTTACACGGCCGTGTAACTTAATATGCCACATATGATGCCATGTCAGCTGAAGTGGAGCCCAGGATGAAATCCAGGATTACACGACCGTGTAATTTTGGCCCAAGAAATTACACGGCCGTGTAACTTTTCCTGGTGACCAGATCTGCTTTTTCACCCACTTTGAGTTGTTTATTCCTTCTTGTGCTGTCATTCCCATGCTACACGACCAGATCCAGATCCAACCTGATTTTGAGGCCATGTGATGAGAGAAGTGGGTCTTGGAATGATGATGTTTGCCATTGTCCATTTTACCATTTTGCCCTTGGTGTGTTAGTATAAATAGATGTGTCTAGTTAGCCTTAGAACCATCCATTATTCCATTAACTTCTGAATACTCTCTAGATACATTGTGTTTGTGTTTGTGTGCAACTTCAAGTGTGGATTATCTTCATTTTTGTAAGTTCTTTTATCTTTTATTAGTCATGAGTGGCTAGTAACTTTATTTTCTGGTTTTGTATTAAGAATTATGATTGTGATTTAATATAAAGTTTGATGTTTGATTTTATATCTTTCTAGTGATATGATTTTGAGGCTTAACAAACGTTTGATTTTTATTTATTTCATATTGGTCATTTGATCTCAAATATAAATCAATCTAGTCATACAAATTATGAAATCCGTAATTGTTTTATAAAATGTTATTTGTGACAATCATCTTTAATTGGTGAAAATCATATCTCATGTTTTGACGCTCCAACGCTTGTTGAGGAGTAATGAACGTTGTTGGGAACATTCACATAAAACATAATGCAATCTTTCATTCAAATTCTACGATGGTGTATGTACGAGCTTTCGGCATACACTTGACTAATCTAGATTTGATTAGTAAGATTAGTCTTAGTTAACGAGCTTCTCTTGACTAAGGTACATTAGGTGAATGGTGTATGTACGAGCTTTCGGCATACACAAAGTACCAATTTAGAAAGATTAAAGTTATAAAACATCATTCTTATTGTTATTTCCAATCATATGACTACAAATGCAAAACCAGAATTTGTCCCCAATTTATAAAAGCAATCATTCTATATATTTTGTCCCAAGTTATTTGTACTCGACATTTACATAATTGTTGTCCAATTATTCATCAAAACAACCCCACCCTTTTGGTTACTTTCTTTACAAGTTTGAATCTCGTGAAATCAAGGCATAATCCATTAGACCATCGCTCCCTGTGGATCGACCCTACTTGCCATTTATACTACATAGTTAGTATTTATTACAAGTAGTGTAATCATGAAATATCGGTAATTAAATCATTCCAAAACCATATTTCAACTCTTTTAATTTTGTTGGTTACGACACTCAACATTTTGCAACCCCCTTTTTGTTGCCTTTCAACTTATCGTAAATTTTTTTTTTCCTTCTTGCTCCCATCTTCCCAATATATGATAGAATCCTTCTATTTGTGTCAAGCACAAAATGCCAATCATAACCGTACTATGCCCAATACTCATATTGTAACGTCCTAAATTCTAGAGTAAAATTTCTGTTTTTAAAAGTGGTTCAAGTACATAAAACGAGTTGGAAAATAAGCCATTTAATCCGAATTCAATATTTAAAACATTTAAAACCATAATATTAACTTTTACACAAAACATTAACGAGCGGAAGACGTGAAGATCAAAACCCCAGATGCGATACAGTCGCACCGTGCTCCAAGCTCAAGCTAGAAGATAGCTGAAAAACATTTAGGGTAAAAGAGTAAGCTCAAAGCTTAGTGAGTTCCCCAAAATACCACACGATCCATTCCATTCATAAACATAAGTCGCATTCAATATCAAGGAACGACCTGTCATGCATCGTCTTTTAATCATTCAATATCCTTGGATGCCAGAACGACCCGTCATGCATCGTCTTTTTATCATGCAACCCCTTCGTATTGACCGGCACGACCAGTAATGCATCGTGTTGGCCCGAGGACCTGACTCAGTCCTAATCTGCACTGGTCTATCCCAATATCAATAAATCGTAAGAAAAAAAATCTTACGGCTACACATAAGCACATACAGTCCTAGCAACAATCATACAATCATTCTCTTTCTCCCTACCATACCGTACTACATACGCATGCAACATCACACATAGTATAGTGAGAAGACTCACCTGATCCGCCAAGCTAAACAACACTCCACACGCGTGTCCTCGGATTTCGACAACATGAACCTTCTAATAAGGATAAACTTCACTTAGCAAATTCTAAACCCCAAATAGGATAAATGTAACGACCCAAAAATCTTGAATTTTTATTATATTCAAAATAATGCTTTGAAAGTTTTAAAATCATGTAACGGGAAATATAGAAAATTTCCAAGAGTTTGGAGAAAATCGGTGAAAAAGGGCAAAATGGTCATTTGACATCAAAATGACTTCTAAGTAATGAATATATGATTTTGGGGATAATATGTAATGAACTAAACCACGATATTTTTGTTAAGTATTGGTTTTGTTAGAAAACCTTTTTGGTAAGAAAATTACAATAAAAGATTGAAAAAGGGTAAATTTGTCATTTTACCATAAAAGGGTAATTTGGTCATTTGACCATGTGAATGACCTAATAAGTAAAAATATTGTTGTTTGTGGCAAAAATATAAGAGATGTAGTTCTTATGTGATGAAAGGTGATTTTAGTGCCAAAAATTCAAGAAATAGAACTTGAGGGGCTAAAGTGAAAATATGGAAAATATAAATATGAGAAAATATATCATAAATGGTCATAATTTAGGAGAGAACTTCTGGAAAAAAAAACAAAATCCTCTCAAGAACCGTGAACAAGTTTTCAAGGATTTGAAGCAAGAATTGAAGATTTTAGCTTTAAAGAGGTAATAATCTGTCCTATGTTGTATAATTCGTAGAAAAATCATACGATGTCCAAATTAGGTGATTCCAGTGCCCATGGTTTCGTCTCGATGTCTTCTTCAGTTCATCAGTTGGGGTTCAGACCTCGTTCAGTCGTTTTCTAGGGTTTTGAACCCGATTTCCATGAGTATGATTTCTGTGTCCAATTGTGTTGTGAAATTCTTGTAAAATCGTGTCTTCACTGGATTGTTCTGAAATTTTGTGTGAAGAATAACCTTTTCATGAGCCATACTCGACCAAAAGGAATTTACCCAGTTCATTGTTTTGGTTTGGATTTTGGTGTGTGCAACCCGACCTCCACAGATTGGCTGCTGCACACCTAGGTCAACTTGTGGGATTTTTATTTCCCAAATGTTCCATGGTTTAGGTCTGAAAATTTGATGGGAAGATCATTCTCATGTCTACAGTGTTTCATCCAGGGGCTTGATCCAATTCCATTAGGAAGCTAGGGTTCCAATGCCTTATCTTTGACTGAACCAGAATTGTCGCTGTGCACATTGTCCTTGTTGCACGATTTTTAATTCTCAGTTGGCTTATGCTTTGAGTTTTATTTTTGGATGAGAGATTTATCTTCATGTCTAGTGTAACTCATCCAAAAGGCTTGACTTATTTCCTTTCAGAAGTCAGGTTGTTGGACAGATCTTGTCAACCTATGCTGAGTTGTGAAAGAAATGTTGCTGCTCATTTCCTTCATATTGTATGATTTTTAATTCTTAATTGGTTTGTCTTTTGGGTCTGAATTTCGAAGGGTAGTCTCTTGGTTATATATAGTATGCCTATGTAAGAGGGTTTCCCTTGATTCCATTCCCAAGTGGAATGGAATTGGTGATTCCTCCACTAATCCGGATTTGTGACAGATTGCACTGTCAATCTTGTCGCTTATTTTCTAAGGTCTTAAAATGTGATTCAAGTCTCGGTATCTTCTTGAGACTTGTCATGTATTGTGTCTAGTTTTCAGAATGTCTGAGTTTGTGCCATTCGAGTTTCTGAGTTGGGAGTTATGGTCAATTCTTTGACCATGCGTCTTAGATATCAAAATCTAAAAAGGGGTAAATAATGTGATATTAATCTATTAAGATGTAGATTAAGAGGTCTTTAATTGTTAATAGGGCCTAGCTTATATTAACTAGAATGTTAAATGAACTCCTTAGGTATTAAGGAGTAAAATTAAAGGAAAGGAAAACTCAACGGGAAGAAGTGATTATAGTTAGACTTCTCTAACTAGACAAGGTGAGTACATGCAGTATTTTTGCCCATTTTGGGGTACATGGCAAGTAAGTATTTTTAAGATTTTTTTATAAAATTTCTATATGTGAAATTATATGCAAGAGTATTATTTCTAACTTGTTTGTGAAAGTATAATGCTATATTTGAAGTTATGTTTTGGCCTATGAGCCAATTATGTGAAAGTATGTTTTGGTCTATGAACCAATTATGTGAAAGTATATTTTGATTACAAGCTATATATGTTTTCAAGTATGAATAGGCATATAGCCACAAGATGTTTAAGAAGTATGTTTTTGTTACAAACCGTATATGTTTTCAAGTATGAATGGGCATATAGCCATAAGATGTTTGGAAAGTATGATTTGGCATTAAGCCTAAATTGTTATAAAGATATGTTTTAAACATATGATTGATATGTGATGAAAGTTATAAATTTGGCATCTAGCCATAAAGACATAAAATGATGTAGTTTGGCACCTAGCCACAAGTTATATGTTTATGAGAAATGTTCAAGCAAGCAGCAAGTTTTTGTATGACTGGTAATTTTAGCAAGCAGCGTTAGTAAGGGAACTATGTTCCAACCTACCCGGGTTAGGTAAGGGGTCTACTGGGGAAAATCCCCATCGCGAAGTAGATTGCCTCAGCACTTCTATGGTGAGGGATGATCCGTTCTTTCTAGCCATAGAGACTTGGGGTATCACTTATAGTGATTAAAGCCCTAAGTATAAAAATCCAGCAAGCTTAGAAAACCAGTCAAAGAAAGTAAGAACGATGTTATTTTCGTAAAGTATGTCATAAAATGATTTTTGAGAAGTAATGAGTTATATTATGTTGTTATTATAAAGTTTTGAAAGAAGATAATTATGCAAGGTATGATATGTAATGATTTTGAAAAGAATAAAGAACTATGGTATGATAATATTTTAAAACTTTGAAAGATGTTTTATGTCATAAGTTTTATATAAAGGTTGGAAAAAAAGTTAAAGGTTTGAGTCTAAAACTCATGTAACTCACGAGACAATTTTTGTCTTACGTATTCTATGTTTTGCCATGTATTCCAGGTTAAAATAAGTTGCTATAAATGGGATGAAGTTTAGCTGGAGTGGAGCTTGAGTTAGCTCCTAATTTGGACGCAAGGTTTAATCCTCTTCTTGCTGACTATGGTTAGATTTGGTATGGATTTGTAACACCCACAGTTTTAAAAATGTAAATTATCGGTTTTTGATAAACCGTATTTTTGTATTCATGTATTTATACGAAAAACCATAGTATTTGAAAATATTAGAAATCGGGTGTCACAAGTTGGTATCAGAGCCATAGTTTAAGCAAATTAGGATTGGCTTGTTCCACTCCTAGGCTTAAACTCATGCTATAGAAATGTTAGTTTATGAAAGTATGTTATATGATGTCTTAAATGATTAAGACATTATGTATTATTTAAAATATGTATATATATAACACTAAGAAGTGTTAAGTTAGCGTTTAAAGTGAGCAAAAATCTGACCGTTAGGAAAATTATATAATATTTTCCATAACCGTCTAAATTTATTAAAGGCTATGTTTATAAAGTAGTAAGATTTCTAGTATTGATCACCATGTATTTACAATGGTGTTATATGTTAAAAGAACCAGTGTCCCATGAAACCTTGTGGCAACAGCAGAATCAATATGTATAGGTGATTATGGTAATATGGGCCCGTATTATCATAATCACAGGATATGTATTGAGACTGGTGGAATCGCAAAGGAATTATGGTACTCTGGTGGGTAAGGTCTTGAAGAGAGTAGTAAGAAAAACATAGGAATTATATGCCTATGTAATAACAACCAGTAAAAATTATGAGTATTAAAAGATAATGCAGTGGATATATACCACTTAGTATGGTAAAGTAAAAGAAATAATGTGATAATTAATATTTTTAGACAGATTGAAAGATATTAAAATATATGCTTGTCAAGGCGAGAGAAAGTATGAATAAGAGTAATTTAAAGAGGAATTATGGGTATTGATTACATATATAGGAGTTGTAAGACTCTTACATGAAGAATGAAAATTTTAAGCAGAGTATATTGATAGTACATATAATTGTAAAAATAAAAGAATGGTAAAGAAGAGTTTACTGCAAGCTGGTGGGGTGCCTCGGGCATGACCATTAAAATTTCAAATTTTCCTTAAAAGAATGATAAATGGTAAATTGTTAAAGATTATGATATTTTAAGCAAAATGTATTAATGTTATGTGATAAAATGAATGTGAATCGAGAAATAAAGGTTGAATGCCTAAATAAATGTTAGGCAAGAAATTAAAGGTGAAACAAATGATGATAAGATAGTGGTTGCCAGGAATTAAGTTCCGCAACCAAATGAATGAAATAAAAGAAGAAATATCAGTAATGAAAGAGTATAATGATGTATGATAATAGAAGAAAACTATAAGTATGTAAGGAAAATGACTAAAGGTCATAGTCAATACGAAGTAAAGAACAAGAGTAAACGTCTAAACTTACATTAGACGAAAAATCAAAGATAAGAAAAGAACGATAGTAAACAGACAGGAAGTTACTACTTCCGAATAGAAATTATGGGTAAAGGAATCCAAAGATTGTGAGAAATGGTTAGTACATGATTAATAACCATGAAATACAAAGAAGTGTGTATATGTTTATACGCGCCTATGAATATAAAAGCATGAGTAAGTTTTGAGATATATATATATATATATATATATATATATATATATATATATATATATATATATATATATATATATATATATATATATATATATATATATATATATAATGTATAATATTATCAAGGTAGTTATGAAATAGGTATTCTAATTAGAATACTATAAAGTATGAAGCCAAAGAGTAAGATAGTGTAATGGGCATGTAATTTCGAAATACAAAAGAACGAAAGATAATGATAGAATTAATGGGAGTTGTGCACCATCTAATGATACATAAGAAGTAAGTCTTATATGACATATGTGATATACAGAGTGTAAAGAAATGTAGTTTAAATGAAAGAATAATATAATGTGTTAGCATATAGCCTATAACACATGGAAGAAATTGTAAAAGATGTAAAGGTAAGGAAATTATTTTTGGTACTAACTACAACAAGTAAAGGGTAAAGAGTGATAACGGTGGTGAAGAGGTGTGTCAAGAAATTGTCATGGAATAAAAATGACTAAAATGTTGGTTTGCGTTCTTAAACCAAAAGAGAATCAAGCATATATATAAATACATGTGTATATTATACAATTAATAATTTACAAACATGTGTTAAGAGGTTATGTAGGACAATAAGTTATATATTATTGTCAAGATAGAATTATATTATGACTAAAAGTGTACAAAGATGGTAATAAATCCTTGACAGTTTGACCTTTATAAGAGTCAAACTGAGAATAAGTGTAAAAAAAATCTCTTTGAAGTATGTATGAAGTATATTGATATTGAGTTTGGAATTTTGAAATACTAGATGGAATGAACTGAAAACACCAAAGAATCCACTGGGTAAAGTTGGGATGCTAAACAGAAATCAAGGGATAAAATTTATTTATAAAAGTCTAAAATGGGACAAGAAATTGAAAATTCATATTTGTAACCAAGAAGTTAACATATATGAGTGTGTGACTTAATCACACCACAAGATTGTAATACCATGAAAAGTGAAATAAGTATGAACTTTTATAAGTTGCTTGAGAAATTGAAAGACGGGTAGAGAAAGAGTAAGTAGAAGACAAAGTGCCAAATTAGGCACTAGTGTAAAAAAACATGATTATATTAGTAAGCTTAATGAGTAAATGAGACCGAAATCTCATAAAAGAAGATGAAAGAAGCAATTACAATGTTAGTATATCGAAATGTGAAAGTAATACAAGAAAAAAGTGATATGAGATATGTAAAGAAAGTAGTACATGTAATGTATAAGAAATGATTAAGAGGTATGTGAAAATGTAAACTTATAATTGAGTTATTAATAAATAAATATGATGAGAAAATAGAAAGATTCAAAACATGTATGAATAGATACATATAGAATGCAGAGTGGGAAATAATGATAATAATAATCTGTTGTACATGTATGAAAGCTAGTAGGGAGTGAAAAGAAGTATATAAATCAGTAATATAAATGTCAAGAGTAGAGAGTAAATAAGTTGACAGAAATAATAGCTCAACTTCAATAGTAAAAATCACACTATTAAGATACGAAAAGATTTCGATGACGGAATCCCAATAACGGGGAGGTAGTTGTAACGACCCAAAAATCTTGAATTTTTATTATATTCAAAATAATGCTTTGAAAGTTTTAAAATCATGTAACGGGAAATATAGAAAATTTCCAAGAGTTTGGAGAAAATCGGTGAAAAAGGGCAAAATGGTCATTTGACATCAAAATGACTTCTAAGTAATGAATATATGATTTTGGGGATAATATGTAATGAACTAAACCACGATATTTTTGTTAAGTATTGGTTTTGTTAGAAAACCTTTTTGGTAAGAAAATTACAGTAAAAGATTGAAAAAGGGTAAATTTGTCATTTTACCATAAAAGGGTAATTTGGTCATTTGACCATGTGAATGACCTAATAAGTAAAAATATTGTTGTTTGTGGCAAAAATATAAGAGATGTAGTTCTTATGTGATGAAAGGTGATTTTAGTGCCAAAAATTCAAGAAATAGAACTTGAGGGGCTAAAGTGAAAATATGGAAAATATAAATATGAGAAAATATATCATAAATGGTCATAATTTAGGAGAGAACTTCTGGGAAAAAAAACAAAATCCTCTCAAGAACCGTGAACAAGTTTTCAAGGATTTGAAGCAAGAATTGAAGATTTTAGCTTCAAAGAGGTAATAATCTGTCCTATGTTGTATAATTCGTAGAAAAATCATACGATGTCAAAATTAGGTGATTCCAGTGCCCATGGTTTCGTCTCGATGTCTTCTTCAGTTCATCAGTTGGGGTTCAGACCTCGTTCAGTCGTTTTCTAGGGTTTTGAACCCGATTTCCATGAGTATGATTTCTGTGTCCAATTGTGTTGTGAAATTCTTGTAAAATCGTGTGTTCACTGGATTGTTCTGAAATTTTGTGTGAAGAAGAACCTTGTCATGAGCCATACTCGACCAAAAGGAATTTACCCAGTTCATTGTTTTGGTTTGGATTTTGGTGTGTGCAACCCGACCTCCACAGATTGGCTGCTGCACACCTAGGTCAACTTGTGGGATTTTTATTTCCCAAATGTTCCATGGTTTAGGTCTGAAAATTTGATGGGAAGATCATTCTCATGTCTACAGTGTTTCATCCAGGGGCTTGATCCATTTCTATTAGGAAGCTAGGGTTCCAATGCCTTATCTTTGACTGAACCAGAATTGTCGCTGTGCACATTGTCCTTGTTGCACGATTTTTAATTCTCAGTTGGCTTATGCTTTGAGTTTTATTTTTGGATGAGAGATTTATCTTCATGTCTAGTGTAACTCATCCAAAAGGCTTGACTTATTTCCTTTCAAAAGTCAGGTTGTTGGACAGATCTTGTCAACCTATGCTGAGTTGTGACAGAAATGTTGCTGCTCATTTCCTTCATATTGTATGATTTTTAATTCTTAATTGGTTTGTCTTTTGGGTCTGAATTTCGAATGGTAGTCTCTTGGTTATATCTAGTATGCCTATGTAAGAGGGTTTCCCTTGATTCCATTCCCAAGTGGAATGGAATTGGTGATTCCTCCACTAATCCGGATTTGTGACAGATTGCACTGTCAATCTTGTCGCTTATTTTCTAAGGTCTTAAAATGTGATTCAAGTCTCGGTATCTTCTTGAGACTTGTCATGTATTGTGTCTAGTTTTCAGAATGTCTGAGTTTGTGCCATTCGAGTTTCTGAGTTGGGAGTTATGGTCAATTCTTTGACCATGCGTCTTAGATATCAAAATCTAAAAAAGGGGTAAATAATGTGATATTAATCTATTAAGATGTAGATTAAGAGGTCTTTAATTGTTAATAGGGCCTAGCTTATATTAACTAGAATGTTAAATGAACTCCTTAGGTATTAAGGAGTAAAGTTAAAGGAAAGGAAAACTCAACGGGAAGAAGTGATTATAGTTAGACTTCTCTAACTAGACAAGGTGAGTACATGCAGTATTTTTGCCCATTTTGGGGTACATGGCAAGTAAGTATTTTTAAGATTTTTTTATAAAATTTCTATATGTGAAATTATATGCAAGAGTATTATTTCTAACTTGTTTGTGAAAGTATAATGCTATATTTGAAGTTATGTTTTGGCCTATGAGCCAATTATGTGAAAGTATGTTTTGGTCTATGAACCAATTATGTGAAAGTATATTTTGATTACAAGCTATATATGTTTTCAAGTATGAATAGGCATATAGCCACAAGATGTTTAAGAAGTATGTTTTTGTTACAAACCGTATATGTTTTCAAGTATGAATGGGCATATAGCCATAAGATGTTTGGAAAGTATGATTTGGCATTAAGCCTAAATTGTTATAAAGATATGTTTTAAACATATGATTGATATGTGATGAAAGTTATAAATTTGGCATCTAGCCATAAAGACATAAAATGATGTAGTTTGGCACCTAGCCACAAGTTATAGCCATAGAGACTTGGGGTATCACTTATAGTGATTAAAGCCCTAAGTATAAAAATCCAGCAAGCTTAGAAAACCAGTCAAAGAAAGTAAGAACGATGTTATTTTCGTAAAGTATGTCATAAAATGATTTTTGAGAAGTAATGAGTTATATTATGTTGTTATTATAAAGTTTTGAAAGAAGATAATTATGCAAGGTATGATATGTAATGATTTTGAAAAGAATAAAGAACTATGGTATGATAATATTTTAAACTTTGAAAGATGTTTTATGTCATAAGTTTTATATAAAGGTTGGAAAAGAAGTTAAAGGTTTGAGTCTAAAACTCATGTAACTCACGAGACAATTTTTGTCTTACGTATTCTATGTTTTGCCATGTATTCCAGGTTAAAATAAGTTGCTATAAATGGGATGAAGTTTAGCTGGAGTGGAGCTTGAGTTAGCTCCTAATTTGGACGCAAGGTTTAATCCTCTTCTTGCTGACTATGGTTAGATTTGGTATGGATTTGTAACACCCACAGTTTTAAAAATGTAAATTATCGGTTTTTGATAAACCGTATTTTTGTATTCATGTATTTATACGAAAAACCATAGTATTTGAAAATATTAGAAATGGGGTGTCACAATAAACCTCTAAGACCGGTACCCCGAATCTCTCAGTTTTGACCAAAAGTCAAACTGGTCAAAGTCAACGGTCAAAGGCTAAAGTCAACCTTAGGTCAACTGCATTTAGCGCCGCTATCCTATATGGATAGCGTCACTAAGTGGGAAATCTCAATTGTGACCATTAACTCAGATAGCGTCGCTATCTACAGAGATAGCGGCGCTATCTCCACTGTTCAGTCAAAACTTCCCAAAATTCTTAATCCGCTAAGCCAATGTCTAATACCTTACTAGACCCATAAAAATGTAAGTTTTCACGTCCAAACATGACCATTCATTCCTATGTTCAAGATCTAAGTCCAAAAAGAGCAAAACCCAACTTAAACACTCAAGGGAGCTTGACTTACTCCCAAAATCAGTTCAAAACTTCTAAAGAAGGCTCAAGGGACATAAAGATCCAACCTTTATCACCACACACCAAAGATCAAACAACAAATGGACCAAAAACCCATTTAAAGTCCCCATAACTACTAGAACAACTTAAGAAGCACAAAAAGGAATAAGCTTTACTCACCAAGGTTCAGAAACATGAAGCTCTTGCTGACTCAAACTCGTAGCACACCATCAAGCACCACCATGCACCTTCCTTTCTTTAAGAAATCTTCCAAAAATGGCCAAAAGAGCCAAAAATCACCCAAAGAGGCTAAGAGAGGGTTGAGACGTTTTTGGGAGCTAAAGGGTGTCAAATGATGGTTACCTAGGGTTTTGTGCCCTTAAATACGACCCAAAACTCAAAATCTAAGGTTTTGGTGCAAACAGCGGTGGTTAGCGTCACTATCCCCAGAACGTGCCATCCCACTAACTAGACATGCATAGCATCGCTAACACCTTCCCATAAAGTCACTAACCTTCTCACGATAGTGATGCTATCCAACTCCATAGCGTCACAATCCTCTTCCAAGGCTTTTCTCAAAACTTGATTCTTTTAAAACCAAACTTGATCATTCCGGAAATAGGGTCTTACAACTCTCCCCTACTTAACGGGATTTCGTCCCCGAAAGCCTTTCCCTACTCACCCAGACTGCGCGCCTAAACCTCATATCAATACATAGCCACTTACAACTCTTTACACACCCGCAATTCCGGAAAAAATGTAATATCTTAATGTTACAAGTTAATTTATTATTTAATAAAAATCAATTTAAAGATGTTTTTTAATTTTTAAAAAAGATTAGTTATCATTAAATTAAGTTTTGAGTATATATGTGAGTTTATAGGTTTTATAAGAATATACATGTAATTTGAAGTTTTACAAGGATATATGCGTAATTATAAAAGTTTATATGGATATAATGAAATTCTCCTATTAATTTATATAACAATGGTGAATATGATGTTAAATATATTAAAGACGTAAGATTAGGGGTGAACATTGTATGGTACCAATTCTGTTTTCTCCATACCGTGTACCCTAGCAACTATAGTTGGTACAAATTTTTTGTTACCAGTATCGTATCAATTATACTTGATACCAATTTGTTTGGTTACCAACAATTTTGGTTCGTACAAATTGGTAATGGTATATACCAAGAAATTAATTAAGTAATTATTTTAATTTATTAAAGAATTTTACTAAAATAACTTTGCAGTAACCTTTTAATTTTTTAAATTTAATATGGTAATAACTATTGAATAATATGACTAAATGACTAATACTCATTCTCTTAAAATATAAACACTAAACCACTTGACAATTGAAATCTAATTATATATATATATATATATATATATATATATATATATATATATATATATATATATATATATATATATATATATATATATATATATATATATATATATATATATATATATTAGTTGGTTCGTACTACCATGATATTTCAAATTTTGTACCACTATCGTACCATGATTAATTAATTGATATGATATTACCAACCATAAATGTTGGCTACCAAACATATTGTCTACTATTTGTATTCGTTCAGTTGATCATGTTAGTTGATTTTTCATGGGACATATTTAACAACCCTACTTAATATATTAGTTTATGGATAAATTTCAAACAAAAATGGGAGAAAGTGACTCAACTTCAAACAAACATACACTTTAATTCTTTTGATCTAAAACACTTATTTTATATAGATGAAAACCTTTCAAGGAACTGGAGCTCCCATCAAGCTACCGAAGACAGTTAGCCCAACTTGTTGGATCACATATCATTTGACATCTATTTTGAACTTACGCTGCCTTTGGCTTATTTCAGGTTTTCTTGAAAATTTAACAACGTATGCCAAAAAATTTAAGCTACTTAAAATAAATTCAAATAATATTTTGAAAACATATTGTAACCATTAAATTTCTCACTCTAGAACCCTAAAACATTTGTGATTAGTGAAAACTGATTTATGAACATTGGTCATTTTAAAAATAAGATAAGATTAAAAACCTTGTAGTACTTTGTGTATTTCAAATTTGATTCAAGGAAAATTGGTTACTTTAAAAAAAAAAGGTAAATTGCATAAAAGTCACTGACTTTTCTAATTTTCTCGATTTTGACAATGTGTTTTTAGTTTTTGCAATTAAGTTATTATGTTTTTCGAAAAATTGCAATTAAGTCATTATGTTTTCCAAAAAGTTGGGAAAATGACCATAAGACAGGATGACAACAGGTTACCAGGTCATATTGTCAGATCTGCAATTTTTCAGAAAATCTAATGACTTAATAGCAAAACTAAAAAATATAGTGTCAAAATCTAGAAATCTAAAAAAGTTAACAACTTTTTATGTAGTTTACGGATTAATCTGTTTTCGGTTTTAGCGGGTTCGATTTGGTTAAACCTTATAAGAAAAACCTTATGACAATTTTTTTCCTGTTTTCGTGTAATTGAACGCTCAAAATATTGTAGCTCCACCCTAGCGTTGGTATTTTTACGATTAGCCGGTTATTTGTGTGACAAAATGATTAAAAACTGATATTACATACCAAAATGCATTATTTACTTTAAAAGGTAGGACTTTGTGCTTATCGAAATTACAATCGGAGCCATAATTCGTTTCTTTATCGATTTAATTGTTTAATATGATAATATATATTAATAGTTCATTTAGAAATAAACGGAAATTGTAACACCCGGCTTTTAAAACAAAAACACCCCTGAAAATTTTTCGTTTTAAACAAATGTTTCGTTACATAAAACCATAACAAGCGGGGTATATTTTAATAAAACGGGTACAAGTGTATCAAGGAGAGTATAAAATATCAATTCTCCTTTAAAGCAGGGCTGCTACTACAGCATCTATGAGTCCCACTCCGAAGTCACGGACTCTATCTTGTCCCCTATCAGTATCATGCTAACCTGCAGGGACATTAACAAACGGTATGAGCTACAAAGCTCAGTGAGTAATCAAATCTGCAATTAACATGTATCAAAATACAATCATATAACTGTCTGGATATCGAATCCAAACTCCTAGCCTTACTGGCTGACCATATATACTCTAGGATTTCACATCCTATTCTGTAGCCCTACAGGCTGAATCATAGTGACCTGTAATTAACAAGCCACGTTAGTTATTTGCATCTATAATCATGTCTAACGATTTCTGTCCCATATTTCTTAGTCACAATGGACTGCATCATATATCATGGCTAAATAAGCCGCACCCTGTGTCATAGCTATATAAGCTGCACCAAAACATTATCAATATATAATTCATAGCCCGCAGGCCGCACCAGCTGGGTTTAATAACCCGATATCATAGCCAAAAGGCCGCACCAGAATATCATAGCCCGAAGGCCGTACCAGTTGGATATAGCATCCGGAATTAGTTATGGCTCACGGGTTAGCCCGCTGTTGCCTAGACTCATCAAAGTAAACCATGGCTCACGGGTTAGCCCGCTGTTGCCTAGACTCACGGCTTTATCCGGTCTTGTCTATATAAGTTTAACACATCAAAATAAACCATGGCTCACGGGTTAGCCCGCTGTTGCCTAGACTCACGGCTTTATCCGGTCTTGTCTATATTGGTTTATATAGATATATTGACTCACAGCTCCGTTCTTGTCTATAACAGACTCACGGCTTATCTGATCTCGTCATATATCAAATCATATAATCTTTCAAAACTTGTCCCCAAAATCATTTCTATCTGCAGCTGCACTTTTAACAAATATCACACCGGATAATAGTGAGATTACTCACCTGGATACTAGCTGCGTTTCAATTTCAGTTGTTTCTTGCCTTTGCGTGCACCACAACCATTTTGTCCCATACCTATTTATCCATTTATATACCAAATGATAATAGGTTAATAATCATCTAAATTGACTCTAATACACTAGAGTTCAATACAATATCATTACAAACAATGCCTAGTTAATAAACTTTCCGTTTACTAACTTTTTATGAATTTTACTATTCACCGAGGCATTCGAATCGATCTACAGTGCCCCCGAGGGGTCGGAAACTCAATATAAAAATTTTCCCAAACTTTTCAGACCATAACGAGCCTATGGTCCAAATTTGAGCTAAAACGGACAAGCCAAACGAAAGTTAGCATTTTTGACCCCCTGCCTGGCCCCTGCCCGGAGGCGCACTGCGCCTAGGCCAGGGCGCACTGCGCCTGGGCGCACCCCGCCAGGGGCTTGGGCGCACCGCGCCTGGCGCCTGCACAGGTCTCCTGTCCAGCCGCGATTTGTGCACTGTAGCACGCTGTTTTAGCCCATTAAGTCCTTAATCCAGTTCTTAATCGTTTGGGGTTTGTTTCTAGGCTAAAACCTTATACTTTAACAAGGTTTTCAACCATTCAAAACAACTAAATCAATCAATATGAAGAATTAGGGTTCTTAGTCCCAAAACCCCAAAACTTCAAATTCATCAAAAATGACAACCTACTTCCATTTTCTTGAATTAAGTCCTTATTAGCATGACTTGATAGAAGTATTACATCAATTTAAACACATAAACATAACTGAAACTCATCAATTTCAGTTTCTATAAAACCAACTCAAGAACACTTCAAGAATTTGGTTAAAACTAACCTTTCAAGCTTAGGAATTATCAATTCCATGCTATGATTCCAATTCCATGCTTCAATCCTTCAAAACTTCCAGGTTTTTGCTCTCAAAATCTTCTCCCGTTGCTGCACAAATGGCCAGTCAAAGAGAGGGTCAACTCTCTCTTATTTATACCACAAATTTTTACATTTTTAGTCCTAAAGTTCATTTTCTTGAACTTTGACCACAAAATCAAGTTTTATTACAATAAAACTTTCATTTCTTACATTTTTGCCACAACCAACAATATTTTTCATATTTGGTCCTTCACATGGTCAAATGACCAAATTACCCTTTTGTGGTAAAACGACCAAAAATCCGTTTTTATAACATTTTAAGTCCAAAACTCAAAATATTATTTTAAACTAATTACTTTTCTGTCCAAAAGACCAATTTACCCTTCCAAGGTAAAATGACCATTTTACCCTTTTTATTATATTTATAAGAAGAGTATCTTGGTGTTACAGAAATCGAACGGGTATGAAAATATATATTAATTGTTTCTTTATTAATTTAATTAACAACTAGATTGGTTTCGCTAAACGGTGATGATTATTAAAATGAGTAGATGCAGGGTAAACATACTTAGTTAAATTTTTAAGGAATCGAACTCTTTACATATGATAAATACTATACATGCAAAGATTATATTAGGGCTGAACATTATTCGGTTTAAACCGCAAAACCGCCCGAACCGAACGTTAATCGGGTTTTCGGGTTCGGGTTATTCGGGGGCTGTTCGGTTTTCGGTTTGACATTTCCCTTAAACGGTTTGGCGGCTCTGTTTTCGGGAAATGTCAAACCAAAAACCAAACCGCCTCCGAATAACCCGAACCCGAAAACCCGATTAACGTTAGGTTCGGGCGGTTTTGTGGTTTAAAACGAATAATGCTCACCCCTAATGTAAAGTGATTAAGTTGTATCAATTGCATAGCGTAAATTGCATAAAAGTCGCTAACTTTTCCAGATTTTTAGATTTTGACACTATATTTTTTATTTTTGCTATTAAGTCATTAGGTTTTCTGAAAAATTGCAAATCTGACCATATGACCTAGTAACCTGTTGCCATCCTGTCATAGTCATTTTCGCAATTTTTTGGAAAACATAATGATTTAATTGCAATTTTTTTGAAAACATAATGACTTAATTGCAAAAACTAAAAACACAGTGTCAAAATCGAGAAAATTGGAAAAGTTAATGACTTTTACGTAATTTACCCTAAAAAAGTAGTTTGTTAAAAGTTAGATAAAACGATTGAAAATAAGGTTATTTATGTGCAAAAAAGAATAGTAATTTATGAAATTCTATCTTTGATTCAAAAACCAAATGAACAATTTATGAAATTCAATCTAAAATATAAGAAAACCATCATCGTATATTGTAATTCTTTATTATATGATTTACATCCCTATAAAAAGTAAGATTAATGTGCAAAAGAATAGTAATTTTAAGAAACTTTTATTTTAAATCTTCAAAAAGCACGTCAATTATGGGATGTTAAAAAGACAAAGTCGTCTTTTGCATTCATGTTATTTCACGTCTGTTGTATGATTCTTGGCCATTTCCCTTTTCATCATCACGTCCGTTTAAAAAGATCGCCTAACTTGTTTTTGTCTTGAATTGAATACAATCAAATCTTATTTCAAATAAAAACAATTATTATGAAAAAGAACACGGCTACATCGCCATGCAGTCATATTTCCCTCTTTCGTCATTTCATTGAATATGAACAAGGTTTGTTGTTTCTTTTATTATTAATTATCTATAGCACCTTATATGAGAATAGACTTTTACGATGAAAAATGAAATTATTATATTTTGTTAGTATTTCTTTCTCAAAATGACGCGGACCCGTGGTTTTCATGTTTAGCAAATGGTTTAAACTTTTATATTTTAATTTGTATTAATAATTTAAAGAAATCCACTACTAAGAATGACTTGAAAATGAAATCTTTAAACAACGAAACTCAAGATAGATAAATACATGATCCAAAGACGAAGAAAAGTAAAAGGCGCATTATGTTGATATGTTTATAGGTCAATTAATAATTAAAATGACTAATTAGTTGCAACACAATTACACAAATGATTATATATATATATATATATATATATATATATATATATATATATATATATATATATATAGGGGAGGGTTAA